>QXTE01000224.1:1206287-1400954 GCA_003942145.1 Platysternon megacephalum
CCCCCCTCACCCAGGGCACTAGCCCCCATCACCTGCGTGGGGACCTACCCCCCTCACCCAGGGCACTAGCACCCATCACCTGCATGGGGACCTGCCCCCCCTCACCCAGGGCCCTAGCCCCCATCACCTGCGTGGGGACCTGCCCCCCCTCACCCAGGGCACTAGCCCCCATCACCTGCGTGGGGACCTGCCCCCTCACTTGGGGCACTAGGACCCATCACCTCCTCCGTGGGGACCTGCCCCCCTCACCCGGGGACACTAGGACCCATCGCCTGCCCCCCCTCACCCGGGGGGGGGGGTGTCTAGTCACGATGGCCTCCCAGGGAAGCGGGGGATGGGGGGAAGAAGGTCCAGTCCCAACTGACATGGAACCTTCCAGTCCCAGCATTCCGTCCCTCCCCCTGCTTTGGGGGCAGCACCCAGAGCATCCCGCTCCTCCTCGGACCAGCCAGATCCCCCAAATCCCCCCTCTCCACCCCTCTGAGTTTACGGGGCCGCTTCCAGACGCAACTCAACTCCGCCCCAGCCGGCAGAGCCTGCCATGCCTGTTCTCAGGGTGCATCCTCTCTCCACTCCACCAGTGACTGGCTGCTCCTCCCCGCAAGTGCCCTCCACCCCTCTCCCTACACACAGGGCACCCTGCCCGAGCCAGTTGAGTGCTGGTCGAGACAGTGAACAGCAGGAATAAAGGGTCCGTTTTGTTCTTGGCCAAAGGCTCCCAGCAGGTAATACGAGGCTCCAGGAGGCAGATGACCATGTAAGAACCAGATGAACTCTTTACAAGAATAAGTTTCTAGTTTCTGGGTGGTTGAGAAAAGGCTGCAAACCGGACCTGAGGGCACCCTACAGGCTCAGAAATCAGAAAGCAAAGGACTGAACCTTTGTTATCTTCTAAAAAATTATGATTTTTGAACCATATTTTTTGAACGGACTCATCTTTCCAGAATGCATAAGGTTGGCAACTCAGTACCAGGGGCAGGATGGTGAATGTCATAATGAATGCGCTGGAACGGGGTGGGGAAGCCGATATTTGCAGATGACACCGAATTCTGTAGGTTTGTCAAGGCTATTGGAAGCTGAGGAACTTCAGAGAGACTGACCCAAGCCAGGGGAATGGGCAACACGATGGGAAAGGGAATTCAGGGCTACATGGGTGTTGCTGGGGGCAACTTAGTGACGACACTGCTCAATGAGCAGGGCGGGCCAAAAAACCCAATCACTATATTAGGCTGCATAAGGAAGGGGCAAAGCTGCTGCCTCTCTCACACGGAGACGACGACTCTTTCTACGTGCCTTTAAACTCACAGTGTTTTCAGCCAAGAAGGAAATGCTCTGTCCACTCTAGACCTTGTGCGTAGTGCTATCCCCTCTGCTTGCAGGCCTGGCCTGAGTGTGACACGCTGCGGTGCCCTGAAAGCCACCTCTCGTCCTGCACCATTTCCAGGAGGAAACTCTGAAGCCCAACATCCAGTAAGTACATCCAAAGCCCTATGGCCACTTCATGTGCTGCTTTGGGGAGAGGGAGAGCTCAATGGTTTGAACATTGGCCTACTAAACCCAGCGTTGTGAGTTCAATCCTTGAGGGGGCCATTTAAGGATCTGGGGTAAAAATCTGTCTGGGGATTGGTCCTGCTTTGAGCGAGGGGTTGGACTACATGACCTCCTGAGGTCTCTTCCAACTCTGATATTCTATGATACAGTTGACATGAATGAGGACTTGGGATTAGTTGCTTCTACATCTCAGCAGGCTGCTACCTGGCTCTCTCTCACTGCCTTCCCTTGGGTCCGGCTTGACTGCTGATACTGGGATGCTAGAGTTAACTACATAAGGCCTTGCTTCCTATTTAACGCTGTGTAACTGTGATTAATGCTAATTTTCCTGCTTTGTTATGAGTCTCAACTGATCATCATATTAGGTTAGCATGTAGTGATGGAGCCAGGGCAGGCTTTGATCTCCCGCCGCAGCACTTCCTTTGCCTGTGTAATAAGGCTCCCCAAGTTCAAGTGCCAACTGATCTCGATTTCAGGACGAGCAGCCTTTAGCTTACTGGGTCTTTTCAACCCTGGCATGAATCTACAAGCCTGGGATCGTGCTTCACCAGCCCCTTTTGTTTAACAGTTACCACGGTGTTCTCAGCATTACCAGGTTCTTTCAAGTCATGTTCCTTTGATTTCCCTCTCGTCGTTAGAAATGCTAGTGCTCTCTGTTGTGAATAAGCCTGACACTCTTCACCATTCTATACTGGATTGACACCCAGATCTAGCATCTCACTGACACCCAGACTGGAGGGTGCTGCAGGCCTAGTTCCTGTGCTGCCCGTGCCACCTGCGCGCTCGGTGACCCACCCACCTCACACAGCACCAAACATCTGGTCATTTCCTGCCTCCCGAGGCAATACAGCTTATGATTCCGCGGTCATAGACACCACCAGGTTCTTTGGGGGGGCTCGGGGTGGATTTCTCATAGCTAGTGTCATTTCAGCATTGCAATTGTGAGCCCTCAGAGGCTTCGACATCCATGCAGCTGTCAGGGGACTCTCAAGTAGGAAGAGGGAGGTTATATAGTAGTCTGTATTTGGCACTGGTGTGACCACTACTGGAATAGTGTGTCCAGTTCTGGTGCCCACAATTCAAGAAAGAGGTTGATAAATTGGATAGGGGTCAGAGAAGAGCCATGACAATGATACAAGGATTGGAAGATGTACCTTATAGTGACAGACTCAAGGAGCCCAGTCTGTTTAGCTCAACAAAGAGAAAGTTACAGAGTGACCTGATCTGAAATGAACAAGATGAAATTCAATAAAGACAAGTGCAAAATCAAATGCACAACTATAAAATGGGGAATACCTGGGTAGGCAATAGTACTACTAAAAAGGACTGGGGGTTATAGTGGATCATAAACTGAATATGAGCAACAACATGATGCAGTTGCGAAAAAGACAAATATAATTCTGGGGTGTATTAACAGGAGTGTCAGATCCAAGACACAAGAAATAATTGTCCTGCTCTACTTGGCACTGGGGAGGCCTTAGCTGCAGTACTGTGTCCAGTTTTGGGTGCCACATTTTCAGAAAAATGTGGGCAAATTGGAGAGAGAGTCCAGAGGAGAGCAAATAAATGAAAAGAAAAGAAAAAGGTTTAGAAGACCTGACCTGGGAGTAAAGGGTAAAAAGCTGGGCATGTTTAGTCTTGTGAAAAGAAGACTGAGGGAGGACCTGATAATAGTCTTCATATCTGTGAAGGGCTATTCTAAAGAAGATGCTGATCAGTTGTTTTCCCTGTCCACCAAAGGTAGGACAAGAAGTAAGGGACTTAATCTGCAGCAAGAAAGATTTAGGTTAGATATGCAGAAAACCCTTCTAAGTATACGGATAGTTAAGTACTGCAAATAGGTTACCAAGGGAGGTTGTGGAATCCCCATCAGTGGAGGTTTTTAAGAACAGGCTAGACCAGGGGTAGGCAACCTGCGGCACGCGAGCTGATTTTCAGTGGCACTCACACTGCCCAGGTCCTGGCCACTGGTCCGGGGGGCTCCGCATTTTAATTTAATTTTAAATGAAGCTTCTTAAACATTTTAAAAACCTTATTTACTTTACATACAACAATAGTTTAGTTCTATATTATAGACTTATAGAAAGAGACCTTCTAAAAACATTAAAATGTATGACTGGCACGCGACACCTTAAATCAGAGTGAATAAATGAAGACTCGGCACACCACTTCTGAAAGGTGGCCGACCCCTGGGCTAGACAAACCTGTCGGGGATGGTGTAGGTCCTGCCTCAGCATGGGGATATGGGCTAGATGACCACTCGAGGTCACTTCCAGCCTTATATTTCTATGATAATCTAGAAGTACCTACATGGGGAATGAAAACTTGACAACAGGCTCTTCAGCCTAGCAGAGACAGATAGAACAAGATCCAGGGACTGGAAATTAAGCTAGACAGATTCAGATTGGAAATGTTTAATAGTGAGAATAACTAACCATTGGAACAATTTACCAAGGGTCGTGGTGGATTCTCCATCAATGCCGATTGGCTGTTTTTCTAAAACACATGCTCCAGTTCAAACAGGAAGTAATCCAGGGAAGTCCTCTGGCCTGTGTTACACAGAAGGGTGGACTAGATGATCACCGTGGTCCCTTCTGGCCTTGGAATCTATGGGTCTATATCAACTGGGATGAGTTAGCACATGCCTTTGTGGGGTCAGATGACTTTTTCCCCTCTCTGGCCTTTCTAGCAGCTTCTGATACAAATGACCATAGAGTGGTTGCTTCAGCGATTAGGGGCTGTCGCTCTTGTGCCTGGAAATCCCTTCTCGTGGTTCCAGTTATGGCTAGAAGAAAGGAGTTGGAGATGGACAATCATGTGTCCTCTCCAGGGAAGTTGGATCTATCCCATCTCCTGTGTTGTTGGCCAGGTAGATGAGGCCCATTGGAAAAGCATTTTCGAAGCCTGGAGTATGGTATCCTTGGGATGCAGGGCATACTCAGCTCTATCTCGCTGGCTCACTGGGCCTTGCAGCTGTGGAGCAGGGCCATGATAGTATTGCCAGCAGCATGTACCCGCGCTACCAGCACAGCCCTGTCCCCTTAGAAACACAGAAGCCTGGTAAATCAGGTGGAGAATCGTGGCATTGCTCTGCCCATGCCCTTTATATAGCGAGCCTGGTATCACACATGGTACCATGTATTTCTCCAGTTGCTTAATACAGCCCAGGCTGCTCCGTGACACACGCCATAGTGACCAGAAGCCGCTGTTCTCCCTCTCTGCAGGGCTCTCCATCACTCACAGCTCATTCCAAACCCACGGACAAGACACCCCTCTCCCACTGCATCCTGGTGGGTATCTGCACTCAGCCATCACCCAGGGCTTACCGTCCCCCTAGATCAGCAGAGAGGTGGCAGAGTATAGGACCTGGTCTCCCTGAAATCTCTACAGTCCATCCCTTCGTGCTGGCCTCTGTGCCTGTTCCCAGTGACCACTGTGGGCCTCCTGTTCACAACCCTGTTGTTTTAACTGCTCCTTTCCATGAGGGCATTTCCTCCAGTGTTGTGGTAGCATCACACAATGCCTCAAGCACCATGGCCAGGTGCTTTAGAAGTAGGAGAATTATCATCACGCTCTTGTTTGCTACAACTCACTTGTCTGCTCTCTCCCATCCCCGGCCTGCCAGTTAGCTTGGGGTGCTGCAGGACTGCTCAGACCTCACAGCCAGCAGGCCTGAGCCTGTCCTAGGTCTTTGTGCCTGTTGGACAATACTCTCCCATGCTCTTTCCTTCTGGCAGACAGCTTGCTGAAGGCTCAATCTCGCTTCCTCAGCGGTTTGGGATTCCTGCACTAGCCTGCCTCCATCTTCTCTGGGAGTCAGATGCACGGCCACAGTCCAGAGCTCCTGCAGCAGATCGCTCGCTATGGCCAGCGCCTGCAGAAGCCTTGTCTGTACCAGCGCTCCCACCTGAGGAGCTGAACCAGCAAACGCAACCGTGGGACGCTGTAAGGAGTAAGCCCTAGAGCAGGCAAGTCATGTAGACAAGTCACCTTCCCCAGCAGCTCTCAGTGTCATGCCTTGCTCTCCCTGGCCTGACACATGCTTTTCCCCTGTTGTTTCCCTCTTACTATGCTGCACTACTGGCAGGCTGGGGTGGGAAAGCAGCTGTCTGGGCCTAGTGCCCTCTGCTCCTCACCCAGCCCAGGCTGGCAACCGCACAGGCACGTACCAGATACAGCTTGAGACAGGCCAGTATGTTATAACAGGAACGTTACGTTACTGATCTGTCCATCCCAACGTGCAGGCTCCGCTCACACAGGTAACAGAGCAGCGGGGTTAAAGAACAACACACCTGCGGCAATAAGAGAGAATGCGGATATCAATAGACTTATAAGATAACCGCACGCATACTCTGGAGTACAGCTCCAGAGCAGCAGAGGGACAGAGAAAGTGATGGCATTATTATTCCCATTAACCACGTGCATTGTACTAGCAGCCCAAGGACTAGGGCCCCGTTATTCTGGGGACAAAGTCACTGCCCCGAAGAACTGGCACTCTTAAAGCCCCAAGCACTGATGAAGGGTTGAGGATGGTGATCTAACATGAGTCCTGGAACGTGGTGAAGATTGGCACAGCTTGATTAGTGATGTGGTTCTAACTGTGGGCAGAGGAATGACAGGAATGGGGGGATTAGCAAGAGTAAAGGAGAAGGAAAAGGTGGGAAGGGGAAGAGGGACAGTCCCAGCTTGTCACGTGCCTGGCCGTTGGCCGCCAAAGGGTGAGTGCTAAGGGGGGTTGTGACAGTGGCTGTATGGATCGTACCAAGGAGTTTTGCCCTTGGATAAGGGGTGGCATGGGAGAAAGCAAGAAGGTATTTGGGGAAGAAGCTGGGAACAGAACACTGGCAGAGGGAAGGTGGGGGTTGATGTTGCAATAAGTTACTGGATCACTTAGGTAGGATGTGGTAAGTTGTGAAGGGCCACAAAATTAAAGTCAAGAAGCGTGTGTCCAATGCAGAGGCGAAGGGGGAAGCAGTGGAGGGCCTGGAAAGAGCGACAAGCCAAGAAAATGATTTTAGCAGCAGTGTTTTGAATGGATTTGCTAAAATCATCTTCCTGACTGGTTGCTCTCAGCATGTCACCACTGCAGTCCAGAGCAGAGAAGAGGAGGTTGCAACGATGAAGACATGAGATGAGGACAGCCTGGACAAGAGTTCTAGTTGTGTAGCTCTCAAGACAAGAGATCGTAGGAATATCACGTCAGAAGATGCAGAAGATTTGGATACAACCCGGACCTGTGAGTCTAGAGAGAGGGCTGAGTCAAAGATTCTGCCCAGATTAGGGGCCCGAATGAATGACTGGGAGGATGGCTGGTTTCACAGTGATGGAAAAGAGGGGGAAGACGGTGGATGATGACATGGCCTCAGTTATACGCACCTTTTTCGCCTTCCATCTGGACTGCAGCGATGTGATAACCCTGGGCATGAAGACTTCAGCACTCAGTAAACTCCAGCACACAAAGATCGCTGCAGGTCACCTCCCCAGTAACACAGGCTACCATGAGCACAACACACCTGTCCTCCACTCCCTACACCGGCTTCCCAGAGAACATAGAGTCAAGTTCAAGCATTTAGATATTGGTCTCCTAGTACCTTCAAATGACTAGAGTTGATTCCTATCAGCACTGACGCACTAGAGATGCCTTTAGGGTTGGGACATATTAGTGCAGTAGTGTCCAATTCTTCTTACCCCGACAGGTGATTCCAGGTGAACTGTGACCTGCCCAGAAATTCCAGGTGAACTATAACCTGCCTTCGGTAGGAGTGTTCTTCTATATTAAAGCCATGCAGTCTGACTCCAGGCAGTGGCTGTATTGGCAAATGCCTAAGAATCTTTTGGTAGAAGGACTAAAATAAGGAGTCCTTGGGATCTGGCATCAGGCCTTGCTGTACATTAAGAACTGGCTAATTGGCAGATCTCAAGAAGTAGTTATCAATGGGGAATCATCATCCAATGGGGGCTTTTCTACTGGGCAACCTGACACTATTCAACCTTTTCACCAATGATCTGGAAGCAAATATAAAAACACTGCAGAGAAGTAA
The DNA here is from genome assembly GCA_003942145.1 of Platysternon megacephalum. NCBI lineage: Eukaryota > Metazoa > Chordata > Testudines > Platysternidae > Platysternon > Platysternon megacephalum. The sequence continues at coordinate 1,213,880 of QXTE01000224.1, forward strand.
TTGGCTGAGTGGTAAATAACCACTAGAGCAGGACAGTCATTGTGAGTGACCTGGATCACTTGGGAAGCTGGGCCCGTTCAAACACAATGTGTTCCAATGCTGCCAAGTGCTAAGATGTGCCCCTAGGAACAAGGAATGCAGGTCACACTTACAGCATGGGGGCTGTCTCCTGGAAAGCGCTGACTCTGAAAAGGATGGAGGGGTCAGAGCGCACAAGCAACTGAGCATGAGCTCCCAGTGCGATGCTGTGGTATAAAGAGCGAATGCAACCCTTGGGTGTACAATCAGTAGTAGTGCGGTGATTGTACCTCTGTATACAGCTTTAGTGAGACAGATGTTGGAATCCTGGGTCCAGATCTGGTGTCCACATTTTAAAAAGGGATGTTGAAAAATTGGCGAGGGTGCAGAAGAGAGCCACAGCAAATATTCAAGGTTCTGGAGAAAATGCCGTATAGTGAGAGATTTGACGAGCTGTATCGGTTTAGCCTCTCAAAAAGAAGATTGAGAGGTGACTTGATTATACTGTTGTAAGCCCGCTCATGGGCAGAAAATACTAGGAACTAAAGGGCTCTTAAATTGAGTGGGAAAAGACATAAACAAGAGCCAAGGTCTGGGAGATGAAGCCAGACAAATTCAGTTTGGAAATAAGGCACAAGTTTTTACCAATGAGGGAGATTAACCACTGGAACAAATTACAGAGGGATGTGGTAGATTCTCCATCTCTTGATGTCTTCATGTCAAGACTGGATGCCTTCCTGGAAGATGTACTTTATCCAAACACAAGTTTATTACAAGGGTAAGAGGGTGAAATGGAGGGACTGTGATATACAGGAGGACAGACTAGATGATCTAATTGCCCCTTCTGAATTTAAGTTCTATGAACTAAAAGCTGTTTCCACGGGGTGGATGTTCAGTGTCTTCTATAAAGCTAGTTTGCTGGATTTAGACCTGGACTTTCCAATACAGAAGTGTCCACTTTGTAAAAAACACCACTGCAATCAGCAGTAATTGGTCCTCTTCTTGGGAGCCCCAGGGCTGAATGGGTCTCTCACTCTTGGAGGAGAGTCTCACCAGGGCAGGGATGAAATCCATTTGTGGAGCAGCACAAGAGATACTTGCATTGCCGCTGCCAATGCTGTGGATAGCTCCTCGGCTGTTGATCTGCAGCCATCTCTCCCCTACTGCTCCATTCACAGGTTGCAGAGGTGATATGAAGACACCCACTTCAGCTCACAGATGGGCACGATGCGCATTCCCTGATTTTAGCCAGAAAAATAATGGTGGGGAAACCCCTCCCCCACAAAGAAAACACAAGCTCAGTAAAATTCCATAGATTCAGGCCAACATAAACCTGTGAAATGAGTGAATTTCTGTGCCTAAGTTATAAACGCCTGATAGGGTTAAATTGTTAGGCAAAGACCTTTCCCTAAGTGCCAAGAAATTTTTTGATGGAGATGTACTTTTAATATTCATAAAAAGAGAGGCAAAAGCAACCTCCCCACAAAGGAAGCCAAATTTGTCTTTGCCATACCACAGCTGCCCCCACATTTACATGGGTAATAATTAGCCAAAGAAAAACACTCATGGTTAAAATCCCCCCTGGGCAGAGGGCCATAGCAAAGCCGGCTCCAAAGCCTGGGCACCGCTTAAATCCTGCTTCAGACCTCAGGGTGCTGCCTGAGCTTTGGACCAGGCCCCATGCTGGCCCTCTGCCCAGGGGTAAACTTCACCCTAATGGCACAAAATAAGCTTCCCAGGGATGCCAGAGTCTGCTTACGGCCTTGTCATACGTTCCCTATTGCTCTTCTCCCAACAGGGGGATCAAGAGTCACTCTACGGCACTACCGCTAGCCCGTGGCACTCGAGTGAACTTGACTTCATTGCATCCGAAGAAGTGGGTATTCACCCACGAAAGCTCATGCTGCAAAACCTCTGTTAGTCTATAAGGTGCCACAGGATTCTTTGCTGCTTTTACAGATCCAGACTAACACGGCTACCCCTCTGATACTTGACTTCATTTGTTTTCCTGCAAGTTTGAGACGGGTAATAGCCCGAAGAAAATCACCTCCTGGTTCCTACTCACTACTTCCTCATTTATACATCAAGGATCACATCTGTCCCTTTTGCCACAGCGTCGCGCCCAGAGTTGCCAGGTGTCCGGTGTCCGGAACGCCCGGTCGAAAAGGGACCCTTGCGGCTCCGGTCAGCACCGCTGACCAGACCGTTAAAAGTCCAGTTGGCGGCGCAGGCAGGCTCCCTACCTGGCTCCATGCAACTCCTGGAAAGCTGCTGGCATCTCCCTCTGGCTCCTAGGTGTAGGGGCGGCCACAGGGGCTCTACGTGCTGCCCCCGCCCCCAGTGCCAGCTCAGCAGCTCCCACTGGCCAGGAACCATGGCCAATGGGAGCTGACGGGGCGGTGCCTATAGGCGCGGGCAGTGTGCAGAGCCACATGGTCATGCCTCTGCTTAGGAGCCAGAGGGAGATGTCGCTACTTCTTGGGAGCCACCTGAGGTAAGTGACACCCGGAGCCCACACCCTGAACCCCCTCCCATGCCCCAACCCACTACCCTAGCCCTGAGCCCCCACCTGCACCCCAAACCCCAGCCCCACCCCAGAGCCCGCACCCCCAGCTGGAGCCCTCACCCCACCACATGCCAACCCTCTGCCCCAGCCCAGATCCTCCTCCCGCACCCTGAACCGCTCATTTCTGGCCCCACCCTGGAACCCGCATTCCCAGCCCAGAGCTTGTACCCCCTCCCAGACCCCAACCCACTGCCCAAGCCCAGAGCCCTCTCCTGCACCCCAAACCCCTAATCTCTGGCCCCACCCCAGAGCCCGCACCCGCAGCAGGAGCCCTCACCCCCTGCACCCCAACCCCCTGCCCCAGCCCGGTGAAAATGAGCGAGTGAGCGAGGGTGGGGAAGAGCGAGTGGGGGCAGGGCCTTGGAGAAGGGGGGCGCAGAGGGTGGGGCAAGGGTGTTCGGTTTTCTGTAAATACAAAGTTGGCAACCCTAATCGCGCCAGGAGCTCTCGTTCAGTTGTTTGTCCACTATGACCCCTACATCCTTTTCAGAGTCCCTGCTTTCCAGGACACAGTCCCCATTCTGTAGGCCTGGCCTGCAGTTCTTGTTCCTAGATGTGTATCTTTGTATCTGGCTATATTTAAACACATTCTGTTTGAACGGGCCCAGCTTACCACGTGATCCAAATCGCTCTGTGTAGCTGCTCTGTCCTATCATTGCCATTGCACCAATATTTGTGTCCTCCACAAACTATATCCACAGAGATTTTATATTTGTTCTAGGCCATTGATGAGCATGGTAAGTAGAATCAGGACTAATAGCGATCCCTGTGGGACCCCAGCAGAAACACCCCAGGCGATGATGCTTCTGCATTGAGAGCTGCTTTTCACAGACTCATAGAAGATTAGGGTTGGAAGAGACCTCAGGAGGTATCTAGTCCAACCCCATGCTCAAAGCAGGACCAACTCCAACTAAATCATCCCAGCCAGGGCTTTATCAAGCCTGACCTTAAAAACCTCTAAGGATGGAGATTCCACCAGCTACCTAGGGAACCCATTCCAGGGCTTCACCACCCTCCCAGTGAAATAGTGTTTCCTAATATCCAACCTAGACCGCCCCCACTGCAACTTGAGACCATTACTCCTTGTTCTGTCATCTGGTAACACTGAGAACAGTCTAGATCCATCCTCTTTGGAACCCCCCTTCAGGTCGTTGAAGGCTGCTATCAAATCCCCCCCTCACTCTTCTCTTCTGCAGACTAAACAATCCCAGTTCCCTCAGCCTCTCCTCATAAGTCATGTGCCCCAGCCCCCTGATCATTTTCGTTGCCCTCCACTGGACTCTCTCCAATTTGTCCACATCCTTTCTATAGTGGGGGACCCAAAACTGGACGCAATACTCCAGATGTGGCCTTACCAGTGCCGAACAGAGGGGAATAATCACTTCCCTTGGCAATGCTCCTACTAATGCAGCCCAATATGCCATTAGCCTTCTTGGCTACAGGGGCACACTGTTGACTCATATCCAGCATCTCGTCCACTGTAATCCCCAGGTCTTTTTCTGCAGAACTGCTGCTTAGCCAGTCAGTCCCCAGCCTGTATAGGTGCATGGGATTCTTCCATCCTAAGTGCAGGACTCTGCACTTGTCCTTGTTGAACCTCATCAGATTTCTTTTGGCCCAATCCTCCAATTTGTCTAAGTCACTCTGGACCCTATCCCTACAGTCCAGCGTAACTACCTCTCCCCCACAGCTTAGTGTCATCCGCGAACTTGCTGATGGTGCAATCCATCCCATCATCCAGATCATTAATGAAGATGTTGAACAAAACCGGCCCCCGGACCGAACCTTGGGGCACTCCGCTTGATACCGGCTGCCAACTAGACATTGAGCCCTTGATCACTGCCCGTTGAGCCTGACGATCTAGCCAGATTTCTATCCACCTTATAGTCCATTCATCCAGCCCATACTTCTTTAACTTGCTGGCAAGAATCTGTGGGAGACCGTATCAAAAGCTTTGCTAAAGTCATGATATATCACATCCACCGCTTTCCCCATATCCACAGAGCCAGTTATCTCATCATAGAAGGCAATCAGGTTGGTCAGCAGGGCCGGCACAACGCATTAGGCAACCTAGGCAGTCGCCTAGAGCACTAACATTTAGGGGGCGCCGGCACCCCGGTCGTCGTCGGTATTTTGGGGGTGGGACCTTCCGCCGCCTCTGTCGGGGGCGGCATTTCGGGGGTGGGACCTTCCGCTGCCTAGGGCGGCGCAAAAGCTGGCGGCGGTCCTGTTGGTCAGGCATGACTTGCCCTTGGTGAATCCATGTTGACTGTTCTGGATCACCTTCTTCTCCTCCAAGTGCTTTACAATGGGTTCCTTGAGGACCTGCTCCATGATTTTTCCGGGGACTGAGGTGAGGCTGACCGATCTGTAGTTCCCCAGATTCCCCTTCTTCCCTTTTTTAAAGATGGGCACTATATTTGCCTTTTTCCAATAATCTGGGACATCCTCTGATCGCCATGAGTTTTCAAAGATAATGGCCAATGGCTCTGCAATCACATCAACCAACTCCCTCAGCACCCTCGGATGCATTAGATCCAGCCCCATTGGACTTGTGCATGTCCAGCTTTTCTAAATAGTCCTGAACCTGTTCTTTCACCACTGAGGGCTTTTGGAGAGCTGTCAGCGAGAGAGTTCTTAATCCATGTACTGTGTGCGCTATTGATATTGTGCAGTGCTAGTTTTTTAATCAGACTATTGTGCCATACCAATTAAAAAACCTTACAAAAGTCTAAGAATAGTTGTGGCTGGTCCAGCTCCCTGCACCCCCTAGTGGCCCATCATGGCACCACTTGTCCTGCCTCAGTTTTTCCAAGGATTGTAGTCCCAGCAATAGAGCTGTGACAGGCCGACCTTCTTTTACGGAGGCTTTGTCAAGCCGCAGTCTCTAGTCCAAATAAAACATAAACCAAAAGGGTATTCTGCCCCTCCTGGCCTCCCCTTGCACCCCACTGTCTCACAGAGTGCTGAGCCTTCAGACTTTCTCCCTGGTAGCCTGGCTCCTACCCAAGCCAGCCACCCTCAGGGCTTCCTCCCTGGAGTCCTTTCCCAAGTCCAGTTCTCCACAGGCTGGATCCTTAGTGCTAGTTTACCTCCAGGCCATCTTCCTGGGGCGTACTCCTCTCAGCACCTACTGCAGCAACCTTGTCCCCTTCCACCACCCTCTCCCTTCAGGGAACACACCACCCGAAATAACCTGTCTCCCATAGCTCTCCCCCCCAACTCAGCTCTCCCTGCCATTTAGGGAAATCACCCAACTCCTTCCCAGCTGAGCCTAATAATTGACCCAGGCCAATCAGGACCAGCTTGGGTGGTGGGTAGCTGATCCACCACAGAAAGGTTGAGCCCGATTCCCATTAAAGGGCCAGCCAGCCTGTGACACAATTACATCTATGCAGTTACCTTTCCCAACCAAACTGGTCATCTCATCAGAGAATGCAAGCGGGTTTGTTTGACAGGATGTGTTTTCATAAAACCCTGGTGACTGGCATTCATTGTATTCCTATCCTTTCATTCTTCATCAGTGGAAGCCCACATCAGCCTTTCCATGTTTTCTGCCTAGGACTGATGTCAGGCTGATCAGTTGCTTTGTCTGAATATTGGCACAACCTTTGCACTCTTCCATTCTTCTGGGATGTCCTCAGTATTCCAATCTGTATTAAAAATTAACATCAGCAGGGCAGACATCTTCTTAGCCTAAAATTGTAGGACTCTTGGATGCAAATGATCTGGCCCTGCTGATTTAAAAATATTCACCCCAATAGAATAGTATTGATCGCTATGCGCTTGAATGAGCTTGCACAGGAAAATGATAAAAGACAGAAATGATCACTCTATATCTGACCTCTCAGTCCTCCTCCACAAAGGAAACCTGCACAACGCTTTCAAAAGACGAGCCTGGGAGCTTAAATTCATAATTTTACTAGACACTAAAAATCATGGACTGAACGGAGACACTGGATTTATGACTTATTACGACTATCTGTAACCCACTAACCCCCCTTGTTGTCCTATGATTACAGGTGTGTTAATGGGCCACTTCACCTTGAATTGTCCCTTAGAATATGTGCTAACTACTTATGCTAACCTATCTGTTTGAGCTTGTATTTAGCTGTGACACTCCAAGTACCTTTCCCAGACCTAAGGAAGAGCTCTGTGTAACTCAAAAGCTTGTCTCTCTCAACAACTGAGATTAGCTCTCTGGAGCTCTGTCTCTCAGCTGTCAGTAGAAAGCTAGTCATGTTTCTCCTCAGCTGTCTTCTCTCCAGACTGAACCTGCTCCAGTTCTGAACCTTTCCTCTTAGGTCTCCTCTTCTTCTTCTTCTTCTTCTTTTTTCCTTTATGCCACTTTTCTTGATGAGGGTCATGGTGGCAGCATGGAGAATAGGGAGGACCAGACCTCCTTTTCCTCCGCAACAGGTACCAGCTCCTCTTGGGGGATTCCCCAGCATTCCCAGGCCAGCCGGGAGATATAATCCCTCCAGCATGTCCTGGGTTGGCCTCGGGCCTCCGCCCAGTGGGACGTGCCCGGTATAATTCCAACAGATGCCTCCTGAGGGACATACTTAGCAGGTGCCCCAAACCTCCTCAACTGTCTCCTCTTGATCCGGAGGAGTAGCAGCTCTACTCCGAGGACTTCCCGAATAGCTGAGCTCCTCACCCTGTCTCGGAGAGCAAGCCCAGCCACCCTACGGAGAAACCTCATTTCTGCCGCTTTGACCCGGAATCTCGTCCTTTTGATCATGACCCAAAGTTCATGACCACAGGTGAGGATGGGGATGTAGAGCGACCTGTAAACCGAGAGCTTCGTCCGAGAACTCGGCTCCCACTTCACCACCACGGATTAGTACAGCGCTCACATCACTGCCGCCGCCACTCCAATCCGCCTGTTGATCTCACGCTTCTGTTTGCCATCATTCATGAACAAGACCCCTAAATACTTGAACTCATCCATTAAGGGCAGCTGTTCCCCCCTCACCTGGAGAGAACAGTCCACTTACTTCCGGGAGAGGAGCACAACCTCTGATTTGGAGGTGCTGATTCTCATCCCAGCCGCTTTGCACTCAGCAGCGAACGTTCAAGTGCACGTCAGACACTGCAGTCTGAAGAAGAAAGGAGGACAACATCATCTGCAAACATTTATAGCGATGCCACCTCCGAGTCCCCATACCGGATGTACTCCACAGCTCGGCTGCGACTTGATATCCTGTCCAGGAAAATCACAAATAGGAGTGGGGACAATTAATTAATAATAATAATTTTTTTTTTTTAAAAGACAAGACGGAGTCCGACGCCCATCTTGAATGAGCTCGACTTAATGCCAAGAATACAAACATAACTCTCACTTGGAGAATAGAGGGACCTGATAGCACGCCAAAGCGGCACCTCATACTCCCACAAGACATCTCAGGGATTGCAGTTATATGCCTTCTCCAGGTCTACAAAACAAAGGTAAACTGGTTTAGCAAACTCCCACGACCCCTGGAGTATCTGCGAGAGAGCAAAGAGCTGGTCCATTGTTCCACGTCCAGGACGGAATCCGCATTGTTCCTCCTGAATCTGAGGTTCAACTAATGGGCGTAACCTTCTTTCCAGCACCCTGGCACAGGGTTTGCTGGGGAGGCTGAGGAGTGTGATCCCCCTATCATTGGAACACACCCTCTGATCTCCTTTCTTAAAGATTGGGACCACCACCCCAGTTTGCCAGTCCAGAGATACTGCACCTGCCTTCCACGCAACATTGAAGAGGTGTGTTAACCACGACGCCCCAACATTGTATAGTGCTTTCAACATCTCTGGGTGAATCTCGTCCACCCCTGATGCCTTATCACTACAAAGGCACTTTACCGCCGTATCAATCTCAGCATCAGAAACAGACCCAATCTCACTGGAGGTTTCCAGCACTGCCTCCTGAAAGGGGGGAGCGTTCATTGGGTTGAGGAGTTCCTCAAAGTGCTCCTTCCACCTCTTGACAATCTCCTCAGTCAAGGTCAGCGTTTCACCACCCTTACTGAGTACAGCCTGGGCAACATCTCGCCAGCCCCTCCTAAGGTGATGCGTGGCTGGCCAGAGCACTTTTGAAGCCATCTGGTAGACATTCTCCATGGTCTAGCCAAACTCCTCCCAAGGCTGGGCTTTCGCTTCAACGAACACCCTAGTCACAGCCCCCTTAGCCAGCCAGTACCTCTCAGCCGTATCAGGAGTCCGGTTCGCAAGCATTGCTCGGAAGGCCTCCTTCTTTGCCTCGACAGCTTCCCTCAGCACTGGAGTCCAGCAGCGGGTCCTAGGGTTGCCACCATGACAGGAACCAACCGCCTTCAGGCCACAGCTTTTCCTGGGTGCGGCAAAGATTGAGGCCCTGAACAAGGTCCACTCGCACTCACTGTCCAAGACCTCACCCGGAATGCAGAAATTCTTCCGGAGGTGGGAACTGAAGTCTTTCCGCACAGGGTCCTCCACCAGACCTTCCCAGGTGACTCACACTGATCGTTTGGGCCTCCTGTGTCTATCCAGCCAGTGTGATTGGTTGCCAGCTCTGCCTCTCTCTTCACCCGAGTGTCCAGAACATACAGCCTTAGGTCCAACGAAACGACTATGAAGTCGATCATCGATCTTCGGCCCAAGGCATTCTGGTACCAAGTACATTTATGAGCAACCTTGTGTTCAAACATGGTATTTGTTATGGACAATCCACGACTAGCACAGAAGTCCAATAACAACTCACCTCTCGGGTCCAGACCAGGGAGGCCGTTCCTCCCAACCACTCCCCTCCAGGTATCTGCATTGTTCCCCACATGAGCGTTGAAGTCTCCCAGTAGAACTACAGTGTCGGTCGGTGGCACTCTGTTGAGCACTGATTCCACCATCTCCAGAAAGGCCGAGTACTCTGAACTGCTGTTAGGCTACAGACACAAACAACAGTCAGGGTTTTCCTCTCTGATACCCAAAGTCTCATCGAGGTGACTCTCTCGTCAACCGGAACAAACTCCAACTGCGCAGCACCCAGCTGGGGACTTGTGAGTATCTCCACACCCGCCCGGGGCCTCTCACATGGGGCCACTCCTGAGCAGGAAAGAGACCACCCAGGGTCAAGAAGTTTGTTTCCAGAGTCAGTGCTATGTGTGGAGGGAGGCCAACTATATCTAGTCGGTACCTTTCTACCTCTTCCACCAACTCTGGCTCCTTTCCCGCCAGCGAAGTAACGTTCCATGTCCCTAGAGCCAGCTTCCATTGTGGAGGGCCAGTTCATCGTGGTCCGTCCCTCCTGCTGCCATTCTGGCATCACACCCGACCCTCACTCTTCGCCTCGCGGGTGGTGAGCCCATGAGATGAGTCCACGTCACCTTTTTGGGTCTCCCCTTTTCAAAATCCTCTGGCAGCTCTTGGCCCTTCCTCTGCTCTCTTCCAGAAGTCCGTGGCCCAGGCTGATCGCACTGATGCACCTGAGACGTCATGGCATTACGCGCTTGTATGCAGTGCATTATTCATCATAACATCCATCTGGCCTTCTGCAGCCATTATTACTTAGCCACTAGTTAAGAACATAAGAACAGCCATACTGGGTCAGACCAATGATCCATCTACCCAGGTAACCTGTCTTCTGACAGGGACCAGTGCCAGATGCTTCACTGGGAATGAACAGAACGGGGCAATTATCAAGTGATCCAGCCCTGTCATCCAGTCCCAGTTTCTGGCAGTCAGAGGTTTAGGGACACCCAGAGCATGGGGTTATGTCCTGACCATCTTGGTGAATAGTCACTGATGGACCTATCCTCCATGAAAGGCTAGAGTCTCATTAGATCCTTCATCTAGGTGAATAGATGCAGTTATCCCCGGCTGAATCTCTGCACATGAGGAGAGGTCAGAGGGGTTGCGGGAGGGCTGTGGTTTCACAGCTAGAAATTGCATAAGTGCAGTAACCCTTTGCTCCAAAAGGGAAGTGGAGTGACACTTGTACCAGTCTGAGTTGCAGACGTTTAGTCAGCAGGAAGGGTAAGGAAATGTGCCAGGACTGTCTCTGAGTCCTACAATCTGCCCTTGTTTCAGTCTGTCAGGCTCTCACTGAGCAATTTACTGTTTCCAAAGGCACTTAGCCCTGGCTAGCAAGCGGCTGGCGTCAGACGATGCGGCACTCCGGCAGGCCAGTAAAAGGCAGAGGAGGGTGTTAGGTTGTATTCGACACTTACATCAAGAGAGGCAGAATGTGGCTAATTAGGCTGATTTCACCAACAAGGCCAGGAAATGTGGCTGAAGGGCTGCAAAGGCCTGGGGGTTCCCCCTTCTTCCCATTAGCTTGGAGCTTCATTACGGGAGAAGCAGGGCCGGCGCAACCCATTAGGCGACCTAGGCGGTCGCCTAGGGCACTGCTATTTGGGGGGTGCCGGCGCCGCGGCCGTCCGTGGAATTTTGGGGGCGGGACCTTCCGCCGCCACCGCTGTTGGGGGCGGCATTTCGGGGGCGGGACCTTCCGCCACCTAAGGCGCCGGAAAAGCTGGCGGCGCTCCTGGGGAGAAGAACAGCAACAATATGGTCACACAGGAGGTGCTATACCAGGGCCAGATACTGCGCCATCTAGCCTGACATCCCACCTCTGGCCCATGCCATCCAGCACCCATCTGATGCCCAAGAAGTTCAGGCCACCAGGCCACTCAGCCTGGCACATCTGCCAATCAGATCACACAATTCTTGCTTTAGCAGCTGCGGAGCCCTAATGCTTCAGGCAAAGGTGACCTGCCCCTCCACCATCTTACGCCCCAAGAGTGCTTAGAGATCAAGGTGACAGTGGCTTGAGTCCAATTCCTGCCTGCGCAGGGTGCCAGCATGAGGCCAAGGAACCCCAAGTCACAGGCCGGGTTCCCATTGGCTTTGAGGACTGCTGCAGGATTTGGCCAATGCTTCATGCAGCAGCACAGCTGATACCCTCCGCCTCTGCCCAATCAATCCACCCCCAGTAGCCTCCCAAGATAAGACTCATCACCAAGATGAAGGGTAGCACGACATTCCTGTGACAGGTGCCAATTTCCAAAGCAGCACTCTCTGGGGGCTCCAGTGCAGTGATTTGAATTGGTAATTTCACCAAGAAGGTGGGTTCCAAATTAAGACTGTGACACATGGTCAGTCATTTAGTCAGAACCGAGTTAGCTGGAACAGAAAGTGATTTTGCCTTAGCACTAAAGAGAGCTCACTCATTGCACATGCAAAAGCACATTGCACGTACTCCCGGCGTGGCTCTGAGGCACCCCTCCCCCCATGCAGAATGATCTCCCAGCCATTCCGCACTGGCCAGCAGGACCAGTCACTTGGCAGCTGCATGTAGGAAAGTCCCAGGTATGTCTGGGGGCGAGGTGCTGAGGTCTGACCTCTTTGGAGGGGAAGGACCTTCCACTGTCCCCACAGGCTCGCAGGAGGCCATGCCGGAGAGGCAATGCCTCAGCAGAACAATTTCACTTAGTTCCAGGCCCTGTTGATGTCTTGGAAAAGCTCCTCTGCTCTGGAAACTTTCTGACTTTGCCTCCAGGCCTTTCAGGCAGCAGAAGCAGGACTAGCGAGTTACTGACACTAATCACAGGGACAGTCCAGCATTAGGCCCTGTCCACAAACTCCATGTAGAAGGGTCAGCTTCTCCAGTTTGCCATCACCTGGATCCCCTGCCTCAGCTTCCCCTTTGGGCCCCAGTAACAGCCCACAGACTCATGGCATTCAAGTCCATAACCCGGCTTGGGGTTCTGGTTTATTCAAATAACAGTTCAGCAGCACCTCAAATCAAGCCCCATCTTTCCTAGACTCTACAGTTCAACCAGCATTTTCTAGGGCTCAGTATCTCCTTCCCAAACCCCAAGTCCTGCTGTCTGGAAGTTCCTGAAGCCACTTCCTGTTAAGGCCCCGGCCCAGGCTCCTCCTAGCAGGTCTTTCCATCTGGCTGGTGTAGCAGCCCCTTCCTGGTCCTCTCTGGGCCCTGAGTCTCCTGCAGGTCTGTCCTCCTCTGGCTGAGCTGGCTCCCTCTTATAGGAAGCACCGCCTCTGGGGCTGTTGTCCTGTGATGCTTGGTTGCCTGACCCAGCCACTGGCCCAAGCCTCACGGTGTGTCTGCTGCTCATTCAGGAGCACAGTGAGGCCCAGGTAACTGCGTGCCCGGCACATACACAACACGCTAGGGCTAGCCACGCTGCTGCTCTCGTTGGGCTCCGAGGGCTTCTAGCTAAAACCCGGAACCCACTGAGTGCCACGAGGGGGCTCCCACGCTACGTCAAGGGCTATTACTTAGTTCTCTGGGCTACACCTCATGCGGCTGCAGGTCTACATACGGCCCCTCAGCCCATGCCTGGACTAGCCCATGGCCACAGAGGGCATCATCATCGGAGCTGGAATTGGGGGGAGGGATAGCTCAGTGGTTTGAGCCTTGGCCTGCTAAACCCAACATTGTGAGTTCAATCCTTGAGGGGGCCACTTAGGGAACTGGGGTAAAAATCTGTCTGGGGATTGGTTCTGCTTTGAGCAGGGGGTTGGACTAGATGATCTCCTGAGGTCCCTTCCAATCCTATGAAAACTCAGGAGTTCCTGGCTCCAGTCCCATGATCAGCCCCTGCCCTGCCCCCTCTCTTGGCCATGTCTCTCTGGAATCACTCCCCAGTGCTTCTCCTACCTTCCTTGTGACACAAATGATACATTCAAAAAAGTACAAAGCTAGCGCTGAGCACTTCAAGTCACAGATTCATAGATCCCACTGCCAGACAGGATCACTGTGATCATCTAGTCTGACCTCCTCCATCGCACTGGCAGGAGACCGGCCCCAAAATAATTCCTAGAGTGGATCTTTTAGAAAAATATCCAATCTTGATCTGAAAATTGCCAGTGATGGAGAATCCACCATGGCCCTTGCAACTGTTCTAATGGTTACGCTCACCGTTAAAAAAGGACACCTTATTTTCAGTCTGAATGTATCTAGCTTCAGTCAGGCAAAGGCCTAGCAGCACCACTGATGCATTGCACCCTATCACCAGAGGAGTATACCCACCTCTTAGATATTTATATACCCCCTTCCTGGCACTCTCAGGGTGCCTGTAACCAACAGCCTTAGTTCTAGTCCCAGACACAAAACTCTGAAGCTCAGAGAAAGCTGTAAATGAGATCTATTCATTTCAAACAACATGATTAGGACATTTAAAAGGCCCCAGTGCTTAAGTTTAAGCATGTGGTTAAGTTCCACTGGAAGTCAAGGCACCTTAAGCAGGTCCTTAAAAATAAGTGCATGCTTAAATGCTTTGCTGAATCAGGGCCAAAGAGGGGAAATGAACTGAAGGTTAAAAGACACTGCAAAGTGAGGAAGGCGGGCTTGTTAGAAAGCTGTCACTCAAAAGAGGATCAGATGTGTTGGTGGAGAAGAAGATCTGCAGTTAGGAGAAAAAAGCGTGCAGAATCGATAGAGCCACTCCTGGTGCAGGACAGATCCCAACCAATACATGTATTCCCAGCTTCCTCATTTATTTACTATTCATTGACTCGTGCAACAAAGTCACAGAGGGTGACATTCATCGCAGGGCAGATGTCAGCATAAGCCCTAGGCACCAATTAAGTTTGACTCATTTTTGTTGCTGTCTTTTTTCTTACAGCTGATTGAGAACCTGGTGAGTTCATTCAGAATCTGTGCCAGTCCTTCTGTGGGTGTAGTTCTAGGTCACACTAGGGCAAGACACGGATGTTTAGCTTTCCTGCAGAGAGTTTCACTGCCTCGATAGCTCTCGACCATCCGGTTACTCTGTGGGCATTTTTGCAAGGAGGTGATGTGCTCCAAGTGACAGGTCTTTGTGAACTGCTCCATTGCCTCACTTGAGAACCAGGGTCCAATGCCATGAATCAGTGCCTCTGGCAGCCAGGCCGTGCATATTGCACTTGGCTAGGCATAATCACCATTCTACTGATTGCGCCCAGTAGCTTTGAAATATGCACTGGCCCACCACAAGGGCTATGCACCTCTGAAATCCAACTTAAACCTTACATAGTGCATAGGCCTCCTGGTGCCCCTCAGCATGAGGGTGACTTTCACCCGAGAGCTCATGGAGTTCACAGAAGTTAGAGATGGAAGAGACCTGCTGGGTCGTACACCCACTTCTCTACCCTTGAAGGACCACTCCCTACCATTTACTATTTCTAGATTTAAGGGTTCCAGGCAATGGGGCTCCCCAGGAGATGATTCCCAAGTTAGATTCAACTCAGCATCAGGAATTTTTTTAATGAGATTCAACCTAAAAATGGCCTTTCTCAATTTCATCCCACTAGTCCTAGTTACACTCTATAGAGTTCAGGTTGTGTTGAAAAATGCAGTTACGGTGGTGATTTGTTCCACTGATTTTTATAAGAAAAACAAAGTATTTCCTGCTCAAACTCACATCGTCTGCCAAAGATGTGGTAGCAGGTTTCATTTGTGTGAATGTTTTCAGCGATTCTGTTCAATAGGTTAAAAGTTAGAAGCATTTAGAGTCAACCCTTTTCACCTATTTGTACTGGATAGATACACGTTTCTTTAGATCCCTCTAATTTCATATTGTTAAAACTTAGAAATGTCAAGCGTACCACGTTCATAGCTACTTTCACAGGGACATGGTACAGGTTGAAATGCAGATGTACACAATAATTTATTTACATTTTTCACCATAACTCCCTTAGTTGACACAAAGCCTTTGGACAATGGACATATTTTCCTCTCTTCTCCTCTCCAACCACACTACCAGACTTCCTGCCGAGGCCCTTGTCATCTCATATCTTGCTACTGCAACCTCTCCTTCTCTGGCCTTGGCATCTGCTCCTCAGCTTATATGACTCTCAATAGCTTTTATCTACCCACCTGGGTAAAATTCACCCCTTGCATCTGACCACTCAGGCCTATGCACCATGTTGGTCTGACTTAAGCTTTATTTTGAAGGGTGAAGCAAGACCTAGGCGGCACCCAGACCTTACACTGCTCCAGTGCATGGCCCCATAAGGGAGTCCATCGACTGAAACAATGCATGAAAGAGGAAGTGATTTCAGAGAACCTCCACGGGGGATTTCCTCTATCTTCAGTGTCTGAGTTAGAAGCACATGAAATTATACGCCCTCTTTGTTGTTTAAACACTTCAAGTATTTGTAGACTCAGTTCTGCCTTGGGACAGAAGTGTTAACTATTCCTGTTCAGTTTTAGAGTCTCACACACACCTGCAGCTTGTAGAGGGCTCTGGTACAAGGTTATTCTGTGACACTCTTTAATACTCGTATCAACAGGCTCTTGGTTTTACCCTTGTTTTGGTGACCAATGATTCCATGTAATGAAATCGCTGCTAACTTTCTAAATAAACAATCAAAAGAATATTTGCTGACACATGCCCCCCCCCAGGTCATTGCTCAGCCAAACTACACATAGTTACATTTCTAATCAGCCCCCCCACCCCGACATCTACCAGCAGCCTCCTGATCATTTTGATAACTCTTCTCTGAACTCCTTTGAGCTTATCAATACCTCGTGGGAAGGAGATGCCCAGAACTGCCTGCAATCTTCCAGAACCAGCTGCACCTCAGAGCACTACAGGGAGCCTCGTTTACCCCAAAGAGGCCTCATAAATGAAAATCAGGCCTCAGGGACTATTCCCTCCATGCCCTGGTATGCGAAGCCCCTTCATATCCAGCCCCAAATGTGTACAGCACTTGTTTTCAGAAAATTCATGTTTAATTTGCCGTCCACTCTCATCTCTAGGTCTTTTTCAGCATCACTCCCTCCACAGGGCCAAACAACCACAAGACCTTGTCTTTATTAACACATAAAACATCAACAACCATAATAATGTTCAGCTCAGACCTTCACCCCACGTTTAGCAGCTTCCAGGGATCCTCCCTCAAGACTGCTCAGCCCACATCCTAGATCCCCTCTCACCTCCCCTATGCCATGGCAGGATAATAAATATGGTAAAAGGCAGGATTAATCTAATTAATTACAGCATGTTATTGTACGTGATTATAAAAAGGGTGGCGTGCTAATGTTAGATTGTGGGACCCATCAAGGCATCACTAGAGAAAGGATTCTAGACCCAGTCTTATTCAGGGACTGGTCCCTCCGCATGCACCATTTCATCTTAGACTGCGTATAAGTGCAGTGTGTGGTTCTATTGTGGCGCCTGTTTGCTTTAACTAGTTTATTTTAAATAAAGCCTTTAATTCTATCACTCATTGTGTCCTGCACAGCCCCCCGCAAATTACATTCCCTGTCACTGCCCTGGTGCCTGAACCTTAAAGAATTCAGTTTGATTTTTATTCCTTATTGGGAGCACAGAACCCCAAGGTTACATACCCTTGTGGCATGGCTGCTTTAAACTTGTTTCACCTATGGATGGTGCATCACCCTTAAAGAGCCAGCACATCTCCCACACCTGTCCGGCCATCATTGTGGCCTCCCTCCATCAGCGCTGCCCTTAGTAACCGCCGCAGACCAGGCTGCCCCCATGCATGGGAAGGGTTCGTTTTCTCTCTTCCCTCCACCCCCAGCCACATCTGCTAGCTGCTGGGCTCCCACTGTGCCAGCTCCAGGAAAGTCCTTCAATAATACAAGAGGGAAGGAAATGGGATCCTGTCAGGAAGTGTGTGTGTGTGTGTGTGAGTGCCATGTGTAACTGTGTGTGTGTGTATTAGTGTGACTGTGCGTGAGAGCCTGTCTGTGAGTGTAAAGAGTGGTCTCTGGGTGTGTTTGTGCGTGCATGTGCCGGTGGCTGTCTCTCACGGTGTGCGTGTGAGTGTGTGTGAGACAGCGAGAGAGACACACACACACACTGCTCTGTGCAGCTCTGTGTGAGAACCTTTGTGCACTTGACTGCGGGACTGACTCACAAGGGCTTCTGGATTCTACCAAATGAAACATCAAAGCAGACTCACGTTCCTTCTCCTTTCCTCTTTCCATAATTCACTTAGGTGTTTTCCATGACGTCTCGTGGAATCGTGATCGTTAGTGTGAGCAAGACGAGCTGCCTCAGAAGTGGAGTGCGGGGGAGAGCAGCCCACTTCCACTGCCTGTCAGAGGAGGTGGGGGAATGATTGCAAACAACTGTGGGAGGGCTGCCACCCCCCTCTCCCCTCCCCTCCCCCCCAAGCCAAGCCTGCCCTGGGTCTGCACACTTGTCCGAGGGTGGGAGTCCTGACTAAGACATTTTCTTTGCCACCTTTCACATTGCCAACAGAAAACCAAAATTCACATGTCCCTCCCTCACTGGCTGCTTCTAGATGACTCAGAGCAGCTCCCCCAAGCCAGTGCTGGTTCTGAATGGGCCCAGTGACCAGTGGGTTTTGCCCAGATCTCCCATGGATGGGTCGTCATCAGCCTTCAGCCCCCCGCCCCAGGTTCTCTCCCTTCCCCCATTGAGTATCTCTTTAACGTGCCCGCCACGCACCAGAGTTATGGGGACGTAGCAAACTCTCAGCAGAGGGCTCAGAATTTCCCTGGCCACCCTCCCTGGGTCTCAGAGGGTGGGATTCACCCCTAGGCAGATGCCAGCCCAAGGCTTAGGCCCTGCGTACACCCCCTGAATTGCTAGAGATGGGCTCTGTGCCTGACCCCTGCCACTGACTCACCAAGTTACAAGTTCACCTCGCTGGGCCTTAACTCCCTCGCCTGTACATGGAGAGAACTTGTGTGTGCAGTGCTCTGAGAGCGAGCCGTGGCTGAGCAGTCTGGAGCGGGCTGTTCTCTTGGGGGACCCTGGTGGAGTATTGGAGATGCCAAAGAGCCACCATTTGGTAAGGGGCGGTGGAAGGGTGGAAGGAAGAAGTGGCCAGTACAATTTCAAATTTCTCAGGCTAAAATCCCTCCAACCCTGCTGCTGGGAATGGAGCAAGGAATCCGAGTGGCACAGACACAGACACAGCCCGTGGAGGCTGGAGGAAAGAGATGAGGGCAGCAGACGGAGCCAGTGCTGCCGAAGGGATCGGGGGGGGGGGGGGATTTTACAAACAGCAGGAGGACTACAGGGCCGTTCACAAACGAGGGAGCTGAAATCAACCCGATTCCAAACCAGCTGAGCTGCTGACCCACTTTCTCATACGGGGTTAGCAGAAGAGAAGTGAGGTGCATCGTTACCATCGCTATGGGTGAGCAGCAGGTGCAGTTCCACCCAGCCCCGATACCCAGACCTCCCTGGAGAACCCCACGTGTTTGGACACTCAGGGGGTTGGAGAACCAGGGCTGGCTGGAGCAGCTGGCGGAAGAGCTCCCCGACCCCTGGGAGTGGCCAAGTTGAGCAGCAGCTCCGTGGGAGTGAAACTGCCCTTCCGCCCCATCTTAGGGGTCAGGCCGACCTCGGGAGAGCCAGATTCTGGGCTATCGGAGCTGGGCTCTACCTGGAAAACTGGCCTTAGCCAGGCCTCTGGGTCTGCACCAATCAATTTGAAGCTGGTCCCTTGCTCATCCCGCCCCACCCAGCCCACGGCTTGTTTAGCTCAGAGTGCGAGACGTGTGCAGACGGCAGAGAGGGAGGAATTGTTTGGGGTGAGATTCCAGCATGCCGAGATCCCCTCTTGAGAGAACTGAGGGGAGGCCCATCGCCAGCACAGGACAACAGGTGGGGGAATCCTGCCTGGCTGCCTCCTGTCTCCGCCCTGGCGATGGAGAGACGGCACCTGAGACCAATCTCTGGGATCCTACCATGGGCTGTAGGCAGCCAAATGGGAACCTCTCCCCAGCTGAGGAAGAAGGAGACATGCAGAGCTGGACTGGGCTGGATGTCACCTATCCCTGGCCGAGCTGGGTTGGGTGTCCCCTGCCCCTGGCTGGGCTAGTGGGAGCTGCCCTGGGTGTCACCTGCTCTTACTCAGGCCAGTAAGCGCTGCACTGGATGGGACCTCCCTTGGCTGGGCCCATGGCGGAGACTGGGCGGTGGGAGCCGTGCTAGGCTGGGCATTACAGATCTTATTTCTCTCCCAGCCATGCCCGGTCACACAGCAGGAGGCACGCGGGGCTGTGCAGACGCGTTACCCAGGAGACAGTCCCTGCCCCAGAAAGAACATAAGACAGGCTGTACTGGCCCAAACCAATGGTCCATCTAGTCCCGTAGCCAGTCTTCCCACAGTGGCTGGTGCTTCAGAGGGAATGACCAGAACAGGGCAATTATTGAGTGAGCCAGCCCCAGCTTCAGGCAGTCAGAGGTTTAGGGACACCCAGAGCGTGGGGTTGCGTCCCTGACCATCTTGGCTAATAGCCATTGATGGACCTGTCCTCTGTGAACTTATCTAGTTCTTTTTTGAACCCAGTTATACTTTTGGCCTTCACGAGTTCCACAGGTTGACTGTGCATTGTGTGAAAGTACTTCCTTACGTTTGTTTTAAACCTGCTGCCTATTCATTTCATTGGGGTCTTGTGTTAGGAGAAGGAGTAAATAACACTTCCCATTTCACTGTCTCCACACCAGTCATGATTTTATAGACCTCTGCCATATCCCAAGTCGTCTCTTTTCCAAGCTGAAAAGTCCCAGTCTTATTAATCTCTCCTCATATGGAAGCTGTTCCAGACCCCTAATCATTTTTGTTGTCCTTTTCTGAACCTTTTCCAATTCCAATAGATCTTTTTTGAGATGGGGCGACCACATCTGCACACAGTATTCAAGCTGTGGTTGTACCATGGATTTATATAGAGGCAATATGATGTTTTCTCTCATTATCTCTCCCTTTCCTAATGAGTCTCAACATGCCGTTTGCTTTTTTGACTGCCGCTGCACATTGAGTGGATGTTTTCAGAGCACTATCCACAGTGACTCCGAGATCTCTTTCCTGAGCTGTAAGAGCTAATTTAGCCCCCATCATTTTATCTGTAGAGTTGGGATTCTGTTTTCCAATGCACATTCCTTTGCATTTATCAACACTGAACTTCATCTGCCATTTTGTTGCCCAGTCACCCAGTTTTGTGAGCTCAGTTGGTAGCACTTTGCAGCTGGCTCACAAGCCAGACATGGCTTAGTCAAGCCACAGCAGGGGAGCGAAACAGGCACCCGGGGCTGGGGATTTGGCAGGAGAAAGGCGAAAACGACAGTGTTTAGTACCAAGTGATGCTGTGCGGCGTGCTGAGCGGATGCTGCCTTCCTAGCTGAGCCTACAGGAGCTGAGCTGCTTTGCGCTGGCAAAAGACTAACACAGCATCTCCCACCCCGTGCAGAACCCCCACAGCTGCCCACCCCACCCTAGTAGGTAGGGCTGACCACAGGCCATGTTTACACTGTGATTTACCACCGATAACCCTGAGGGTTTAGATCTCTGCATTCCTCCATCATAAATCATTAATGGTTTGGAGGCTGGGGAGAGGCTGAGGGAGGTGGGCTGGGGAGGGGAGGGGGCATGGATCAAATTAACAGCTGGTGACAGAGGAATTAATTTTACAGTGATGGATGGGAGTCAGAGGAGCTAATGCAGCTCAGGGTCACCATTAAAGGGTGTAAAGGAGAAGAAATCACATCACTGCTGCCCCTAGGTCACCCTGCTAACAGGAGGTCACCTGATCTGAGGCGGGGCTGGAGGGAAGGAGGGGGAGAGGATGCAGGCTGGTTAGCAGGAGTCATGGCCATTGACTGGCCATGTCTGCGCCAGAGCCTTGCTCCATAGACGCACCTCCCCCCGTGCACCTGGCTCTGCGTGCTGCTCCACCCTGAGCTGCGCCACCTTCAATCGCAGTACAAGAGATGGAAGAGTTTTCATCAGCTTCTAGAGGGGGGCTGCGGTGTGTGGGGGATTCTGGGGGTCCCATAGGGCTTGGTGTGCATGGGGAGGCTCACAGCATAACTGGGGGGATCCTATAGGTGTGGGGGACAGGGGTTCTCGATCTCACTTTCACTGCCCGGGGGAGCTGGCCCAGCTGCAAGGGGCTCCCAGGGGAGCAGCTGCTGCTCACCCTGGGCAGACTTTGGTCCAGTTTCTTTAGTCTTTGCTTCCAGAACGCAGCCCCTCATTCCCAGCCTGCCCTGCAGACGCTGCCCCGGTGTGGGGAGCGCATAGAGAGGGGGGAGCTGGTTTAGGAATGGTGTGGGAAGAGGGGGCTCCCCCACCCCCAGAGGGACAGGCTTCCTGCTGAAATGGCTGGGAAGGAGCAGAATGCCCCAGCAGTGCAGTCCCGGGGAAGCTGAGATTCCTGTCCCCGACACCAAGCCCCACAGCAGGTATTTTGCAGGGTCACTAGCTGTCATGTTGGCCTGGTTTGCACACATTGCAGAAAGCTCCTTGCTCCCACTTGGGCCTGGCCGGCGAGGCTCCTGCTGAGCCAGATGGCACCGGGGCTCGTGCCATGGCCTGGCAGAGGTCACGGCCCCCTGGGCTGCAGAAAGCTCTGGGCTGTGCCCTCTGACCCCCACGTCACAGGGTGTGAGTCAGCTCCGCGTCCCATCCCAGAAACGGGCAGCCTCATTGATTGGCGCACCAGGGCTGGAGACGCTGCACAGACCAGCCCTGCCCTGGTGCTGCCTCCGGCAGGGGCCGGGGGCACCACAGAGCCCCAGGGGGCCAGTAGCGTTTGCCCTCTCGCCTCCCTCAGCCTAGGTCGGGGCACGGCTAGCAGGACTGGGCGTTTGAGAGCTCCATTGCCTGGCTGGGATGTCGTGCGATCGCAAGGACACGCTGGCGCACAGGCTGCAGCGCCTCAGGCAGTCACTAGATCACGCGGGTCCTCCCATCCCTCCTGCGTGTGAGGAGCTGCACAGCCCACGGCGCTGACCCTAACCCAAGGCCCAGCCCCCAGGTACCGTGGCCGTGCCATGTTTGGGCTCCTCAATTCTAACCCTGATGAATCCGAAGACAGCAGCTTTCTGCAGCTGGTAGCCCCCAGGGTCCCCCTCGGGGCAGCAAACACGTGTGATCCATGCTCGGGCCCGGTCGCGGTCAGGGCCAGGCCAGAGAGGGGAAAGCTGGGGCTCTTCCCTGTCACACCCGGGTCCGGGCACAGGCGGGGCCGGGTCGGAGAGGGCACGGCTGGGGCTCTCCCCTGTCACACCCGGGTCCGGGCGCAGGCGGGGCCGGGCCGGAGAGGGCACGGCTCCGGCTCTTCCCTGTCACACCCGGGCCCGGGCACGGGCGGGGCCGGGTCGGAGAGGGCGCGGCTGGGGCTCTCCGCTGTCACACCCGGGTCCGGTCACAGGCGGGGCCGGGTCGGAGAGGGCACGGCTGGGGCTCTCCCCTGTCACACCCGGGGCCGGTCGCAGGCGGGGCCGGGTCGGAGAGGGCACGGCTGGGGCTCTCCGCTGTCACACCCGGGTCCGGTCACAGGCGGGGCCGGGTCGGAGAGGGGACGGCTGGGGCTCTCCGCTGTCACACCCAGGTCCGGTTGTGGTCAGGCCGGGTCGGAGAGGGGACGGCTGGGGCTCTCCGCTGTCACACCCAGGAAGTTGCTAGCAATCGGGGGCGTAAGGCCATGCACAGACCCAAGCCATCTGCTCGATGACACCGACTCTGAGTCGACTGACGTCATGACCAAGTTTTCTTGTCACCCAAAGAGAAAAGGGTTCAGTTGTGGCAGACGAGCAGAGAACAGCCCTGTAGCCTGTGTGCTCTGGCTCCCACTGTGACGGGTTGGTTCACAGAAACCCACTTGGGAGCTGCCAGCTGATGTGCAAAGGCTACCTCTGTTTCTATTCTCCCCTGCCAGCTATTGGTAGTTCCAGCACTCAGTTTTGCTGAAGCCAGACACACCTATCTGCTCCAGACACAGACCAGAGTCTGAACCACCTATCCCAAAGCTGCAGGGTTTACCTGAGAACAGCTCACAGAAGTCTGCTTGCCCTTAGCACTCAGATGCCCAATTCCCAATGGGGTTTAAACCCAAATAAATCCGTTTTACCCTGTATAAGCTTTATACAGAGTAAACTCATAAATTGTTCGCCTTCTATAACACTGATAGAGAGATATGCACAGCTGTTTGCTCCCCCAGGTATTAACACATACTCTGAGTTAGTTAATAAGTAGAAAGTGATTTTATTAAATACAGATAGTAGGATTTAAGTGATTTCAAGTAGTAACAGACAGAACAAAAGAAGTTACCAAGCAAAATAAAATAAAATACGCCAATCTATGTCTAATTGCACTAAATACAGTTAAGATCCTCACCAGTTCCAAAATGTTCCCTTTTACAGGCTAATCTTCTTTTAGCCTGGGTCCAGCAATCACACTCACCCCCTGTAGTTTTCAGTTTCCTTCAAGTGTCCTGTGGGGGTGGAGAGGCTTCTCCTTTAGCCAGCTGAAGACAAAATGGAGGGGTCTCCCACGGGTTTAAATAGACTGTCTCTTGTGGGTGGAGACCCCCTCCTCACCCTCTGTAGAATCCAGTCACAGAAGGGAGATTCGGAATCACATGGGCAGGTCACATGCCCATGCATGACTCAGGACTGCAGGTAGCAGCCATTACCCACATGCTGCCTGGAACGTCCTCAGGTAGACTTCTAATGTGGATTGGAGTCTTCCAAGCTCTTTTGTCTGTTAAGTGCCCCCTGACTGAACACCTAATTTGCACATTCCTTTCCCCAGAAGTCACCAAATGTTCTAACTGAGGCCCCTTAGAAATCAGGCAATCATACAGCCAATGTTCATAACTTTGAACACACAAATGGTGTCTGCATACAACTAGGGTGAACATAACCAGTAGATCACAACCTTTACATAGATGTGTTACATGGCCTATGTAGCAAAACCCTATTCCAGTTATATTATACATACATTTATGAGCCCCTTTATGGGGTACACTGTCACACCCACCAGCCGAGCGCCGATCACGCCCTGCAGATCAGCCCTGAACAACTGGGCGCTGCCCTAAGTGACTCCGCACCGGACGACGCTCAAGGGGGGCGACGTGGCTGGCCCCCAGCGCTGCTACTGCAGCAGAGGCCTCAGAATTTGCAGCTGCGCTGCCAGCTGCTGGAGCCCGACTGCTCTTCCAGTGGCCTGGCAGCGTGTAATGCTCGGGCCAGGGCATGTGCACAGATGTGGCAGGAAGCAGTAGGATGACGCGACTAGAAGAATGCCCCACCCCCTCCTCTCCAGATGCTGGGGAAAGAGACGGGCCCCTGCAGCGGGCCCTGAAGGACAACAGCCTCCGTTTATTTCACAGGGGGTGGGGCAGCGGTTGTGAATTCCAGAGCTGAGGGGCCCGCCCAGAGAAGGCCCTGCCAGCAGCCCCCTCTCCCCATACCGGGGAGCAGCAGTGTCTGGGAGAGAGGGGGCATCTCTCCGGTTGGCAGCTCCCGGCCAGCCAGGGCTGTGAGGTCACAGTGGCAGAGCACCCCGCGGCTCTGCCTTGGCGCTGCTCCCCCGGCCCCAGAGCGAGCAGCGCCTGCAGGGCCGGGCTGACAGATTTCCCCTCTAATGGGCCCTAACAAGCGGCCAGCAGTGCCCAGAGCAGCCTCTGGGGACGGAGCATCGTCCCCCTGGGACTTTCTGTCCAGCCAGGAGCCCTCGGCAGGGTTAACAGGCGCCAGAGGAATAATGGGAGCGGTGACTAGCCCAGCTCCCCTCCTCCTGCCCCCTGCTAGGCTCCAGTCAGAGAGCCCCATGGGGCGTTCAGGGGTCAGTACACTCTCTTTGGGGTTTAGGCCATCTGCCGCCCTGTGTTAAACATGAGCTAATCCTTGCTCCTCTGGGTTGGGGGTAATTGGGTTTAAATGCCCAGCTAATGAGGCGTGAAAACGTTCGCACTGATAGAACAAACAGAGGCATGTGCAGAGGGAAGGCTGCCTGCAGGCCCTAGGGCACAGCCCAGCCAGCCGGGAACAGGAGCGGCTGCCAGACTCCCCTGCCCTCAGGTCTGCGTCCCGAGCTGAGGCCTGCTCTGGCTGGGGCGAGCTCCCCTCGCTGCCGCTCCCCACGTCACCCCTGGCTAACGCAGCATTTGTACAAGGGACTGACCGCGAGAAACCCCGCACCGTTCTCGGAACCAGCCAGGGCTGCCCAGCGGCTCCGTGGAGCCTGGCTCTGGCTGGAGAGAACTGGAGGCTCTCGTACTGCAGGTCCAGGCCCCAGACCCACCTCCCTATCCCATGAGATGCGCACTGGCCTGAAACTAATTTCCTCCTTGGCTCCCTGGTGTGTTAGACAGGCAGCCCCTGCGCCCCGGGTACAAGGAGAAGGACTTAGGTTCAACCAGAAGAGCCCCCAGACCCAAGCAACAGGCTCAGGCCGGGAGCTGCAGGGACAGAGGGAGACAAACTAGAAATGCCAGGGGCCTTGTCCAGCCCCAGGAAGAGGCCGGGTGGCAGGATCACTCCTGATGACCTAGGGGAGCCCAGGCTGAGTCGAGTTGTCCCCATCCCAAGCAGTCTTGCTATCAGGAAACCTTTCCTGATGTTCAGCTGATTTGTTGTGTGTTCCAAATTTCATCCCAACACTTCCAGATCTCCCCTTTTGGGGACACTGACCCCAGTGTCCAATCAGCCACCCGTCCTACAGGGCCAGTACCCGGGACTCCTCACGCCTCTGTTACCTAGCGAGGATCCAGGGACTGGCAAAGCCCAGCTCAGCACGGCTCCTACCGGGGAGACGCCTGTGGAGCTCCAGAGCTGGTGCCTGCCAAACACAGTGTCCCCAGCTCGACTCAGCGGTTGCCACATACCGAAGGAGTCTCTGCTCACTGGATAAATCCGCTCCAGTTCCAGGCCCCGGGATGCAGAGGGCAGGATAGGCCCCGTAACACTCCACTGACTGCACTGCACTTAGGGCTGTCAATTAATCAGTTAACTCACACGATTAACTAAAAAAAAAAAATCACGATTAAAAAAATTAATCACGATTAATCGCAGTTTTAATCGCGCTGTTAAACAACAGAACACCGATTGAAATGTATTCAATATTTTTGGATGTTTTTCTACATTTTCAAATATATTGATTTCAATTAAAACACAGTATACAATGTAGACAGTGCTCACTTGATATTGTTGTTTTTAATTACAAATATTTGCACTGTAAAAGCAGGACCAACACCAACTAAATCAGCCCAGCCAGGGCTTTGTCAAGCCTGACCTTAAAACCCTCTAAGGAAGGAGATTCCACCCCCTCCCTAGGTAACCCATTCCACTGCTTCACCACCCTCCTAGTGAAAAAGTTTTTCCTAATATCCAACCTAGGCCTCCCCCACTGCAACTTGAGACCATTACTTCTTGTTCTGTCATCTGCTACCACTGAGAACAGCCGAGCGCTGTCACGGAGTCCCCAGGCGATGCTCTGGAACTGCTCCCCACAAAGCCAGTCAGGACTTTGGGGAGCCTCCTCTCCCATGAAGCAGACCGTCTTCAGGGCAAGA
The DNA here is from genome assembly GCA_003942145.1 of Platysternon megacephalum. Classification (NCBI taxonomy): domain Eukaryota; kingdom Metazoa; phylum Chordata; order Testudines; family Platysternidae; genus Platysternon; species Platysternon megacephalum. The sequence goes on from QXTE01000224.1 coordinate 1,240,735, forward strand.
AGCTCACACGGCTTCACCTCCTGGGTCTGACCTTGGAGCATTCAGCATATGCCCCTCCGTGCGCTTCCCACAGCGCGTCCGCCCAGGCGGGGTCCTGGGGAAGCCAGAGGGTCCTGCACCCCCACTTCGCAGTCAGACATGACTCTTAGCCAGCCAGTAAAACAGAGGTTTATTAGATGACAGGAACATGGTCTACAACAGAGCTTGTAGGTACAGAGAACAGGACCCCTCAGCCAGGTCCATTCTGGGGCCCAGCGAGCCAGACAACCCCATCTGCCCTCACTTCCTGTCCCCAGCCAGCCCCAACTGAAACTCTCCAGCCCCTCCTTTCTGGCCTTTATCTCTTTCCCGGGCCAGGAGGTCACCTGATCTCTTTGTTCACCTTTAGCTATTCCCTTGCAGGGGGGAAGGGCCCCAGCCATTTGTTGCCAGGATACAGAGTGTCGGCCATTTATACACACTGGAGACTTAAGAAATGCATAGGGGAAACTGAGGCACCCACACAGTATTCAGTGGAAACATTAAGAACAGTCCCACTTTGTCACAAGCGCCATCCTCTTTAGAACCCCATTTCAGGTAGTTGAAGGCTGCTATCAAATCCCCCCTCACTCTTCTCTTCTGCAGAATGAACAAGCCCAGTTCCCTCAGCCTCTCCTCATAAGTCATGTGCTCCAGCCCCCTAATCATTTTTGTTGCCCTCTGCTGGGCTCTCTCCAATTTGTCCACATCCTTTCTGTAGTGAGGGGAACCAAAACTGGAAGCAGTGCTCCAGATGTGGCCTCACCAGTGCCAAATAGAGGGGAATAATCACTTCCCTCGATCTGCTGGCCATACTCCTACTAATGCAGCCCAATATGCCATTAGCCTTCTTGGCAACAAGGGCACACTGTTGACTCATATCCAGCTTCTCGTCCACCGTAACCCCCAGGTCCTTTTCTGCAGAACTGCCGCTTAGCCATTCGGTCCCTAGTCTGTAGCAGTGAATGGGATTCTTCTGTCCTAAGTGCAGGACTCTGCACTTGTCCTTGTTGAACCTCATTAGATTTCTTCTGGACCAATCCTTCAATTTGTCTAGGTCACTCTGGACCCTATCCCTACCCCCCAGCGTATCTACCACTCCGCCCAGTTTAGTGTCATCTGCGAACTTGCTGGGGGTTCAATCCATCCCATCATCCAGATCATTAATGAAGATGTTGAACAAAACCGGCCCCAGGACTGACCCCTGGGCCACTCCACTTGATACCGGCTGCCAACTAGACATCGAGCCGTTGATCACTACCCGTTGAGCCTGACGATCTAGCCAGCTTTCTATCCACCTTATAGTCCATTCATCCAGCCCATACTTCTTTAACTTGCTGGCAAGAATACTGTGGGAGACCGTATCAAAAGCTTTGCTAAAGTCAAGATATAGTATTTTTCAGTTCACCTCATGCAAGTACTGTAGTGCAATCTTTTTGTCATGAAAATGCAGCTTACAAATTTAGATTTTTTTTGTTACATAACTGCACTCAAACAAAACAATGAAAAACTTTAGTGCCTACAAGTCCACTCAGTCCTACTTCTTGTTCAGCCAGTCGCTAAGACAAACAAGTTTGTTTAATTTACAGGAGATAATGCTTGCTTACGTCCCCTTCCCATAAATCCCTTTGGATCCCAGAGGCTGCACTGGGCCATTTCCTCCTCCCCGGCAGGTGCCTCCTGCAGCAGAGGGCGACAAGCTTAGAGGGCTGCTGGGAGCTCTCTATGAGCGGGGAGGTGAAAACATTATCTCTCGGAGACCGAGTTCCCAGGCTCTGGGTGCCTGGGGGAGGGGACCATCTGGGCCCTTCCCGGGGCTTAAGAGGCAGCTTCTCACTAGATGCTGTTGTGTCTTCAATGTTCAATGTTTGTTAACAAGCTGTCGAATCAGAGCCTTCCTGCCAGTCTGTGGTGAGAAACCTCTGCCCTGCGTTCACCCCATGCACTCAGCCAGCAGGAGAACCAGGGCAGCCTCTCCTGGGCGGGCAAGGGGAGATTTGCGGCTGGAAGAACTCCAGAGCCAGCAGCAATGGAGAATCAAAGGGGGGCTCTTCTCTGTGGGCTGATGGTCCGTGGAAGAGCTCTACAGCCCCCACCTCTCGTCCCCCCGGATCATGGCCTGCCCCCCTGGCAGAGTGTGGCCCTGGCATGGTCCTCTGCCCCACCAGTCTCAGCCTCGCTCTGGGAAAGGAGTGCGTCACTTCATTGCTGCAGAGCCAGCTGGGGGCACCCAAGCGCTCCAAGGGGTTTTCTGTGCTGGCTCTGAAGTTTTCCTTTTTTTAAATGAGACCCTACAATAACAAACCAGCCAGTGCTCAGGAACAGCCTTGCAGTAACCAACCATCACCCACAAAACCCAGCACCTAAGAAGAAATCCCCTCATGGGGTGCAGCGCTCCTGAGGGACCCTACGATAACAAACCAGGCTACACTTTCTAACATCCCGTAGTTACTGTGGAGTTGCCCTGGGGCAGTGCTTCTGGGCACTTATTCCCACTGATTTATGCAGCCAGAAAATTAAAGATGCATGAACAAATTACTTCTCCTCGCCTTTTGTTTCACACCTGACCCCTGGACGTGTTCAGCCCAGGCCCCTCACCTGCACTGCCTGCCCGGTGGCATTCCCCTACACTCCGACGTCCTGCAGCAGGTCCAGAGTCACAGCGTGGGCCACGTCCATGGAGTCTGTCCACCACCAGCGCCCTGGGGAAGCACAAGCCAGTCAGTCCTGGCACTAACACTGTGGCAAAGGCTCTGTAGTAGCCATGGCTGTCAGAGCCCAGCATCGGGTAATTACAGTGAAATATGGGGGCAACCCCATGGCATCAATGGGCCGGCAGGGACATGGCCAGGAAGGAGGAGATGTGGGAAAAGGAGAATTTAGCAAGGGATAGCTCCTGCGCTGGGGACGCTGGGAAAGCTGAAAGGGTCCCCCATGTGTTAGGGAGAGACAAGGCAGCCCAGATACCCACCCAACCCAACCCTTGGGCCAGTACTTCGCCCAGTCCCCCACACCTTCCTGGAGACACGTCCCTGCCCCAAGAATGCCTCCCCCACCTCTGAGCAGTGCAGCTGCCTGGAAATCCCTTGCAGAATCTCCAGCCAGACCCAGAGCTGGGAGTAGCAGGAAGGCTGCTATGGCCATGGGCCCGGGCGGCCATAGTGAAGAGGCTATTGCTGGGGTGTGTTGGCACTGCCATGCTCACACTCCATTCTCCTCCTCCCGTGGAGCGTCTACTTGTCCGAGTCCCTTGGTGCTAGTCACTCCTGCAGGGCAAGTGCCTCTGGGTCTCTGATATGCCCCACAATCCTCTGCACCATTGGCCCTGGCCTGTCAGAAAAGATGGTGCAAAATATTCCAGGACATGTCTGGGAAGTCTAGATGCCTGCACACGTCCCTGAGTGGCAGCAGGGAGCGGGGGGGGGGGGGGGGACCCNTCAGTGTTTCAGGGACTGCTAGGGAGGGGAGAGGAACCTACTGATGGTTGGGGTCCTGGGGGCAAGGGGTGAGTGTAGACTGAATCCCACCACTGCCTGGGTGCCAACGCTGCTGGACCGACCTGGGGACAGCCTGCTCACATGAGTGCCAGAGACATTGCAGGTGCTTCCCTGAGCTGAAGCTGAGACTATAGGCACTGACTTGTATTTTTCCCCAGGGGCGCCCCACTCCTGCACCCACTCCACCCCTTTCCCCAAGGGCCAGCCCATGCTCTGCCTCTTCCTGCCCCTGCTCCGCCCCCTTCCCTGAGGCCCCCGCCCACCTGCCGCTCTCCGCTTCTCCCAAGTGCCTCCCCCAGCCACCAAACAGCTGATCGGTGGCCCCTCTGAAGAGCTGATCTGCGGCGCTGCCGAACAGCTGTGACTGGTGGGTGCAGAGCACCCACTATTTTTTTCCCCGTGGGTGCTTGAGCCCCGGAGCACCCACAGAGTCAGCACCTATGGCTGAGATCCTTAGACTCCCTGTCCTTGCTGAGCATCACCGCAGCATGACAGAGCAGGGCAAGTACCTCCCACCACCCAGCTCCTGCTCCACTCTCGTGCTCTGGGTTGCACCAGGCTGGGATGACGCCGCCACCCCTGGAGCATGGTCCCAGCGCCGGGGCCTGCGGGTTTTACCGCAAGGAGGGGGTGTTGTATAGGAGTGAGCTTTCAAACCCTTTGGGAGACGCTTCCCCTGGGAATCAGACCCCAACTCCCCTCCACTCTGTCATGGTCCGAGCCATTTTCTGGTCACACAGAAAAGTTTCCAGCACCCAGCCTTCCTGTACAGCAGCTTTTGTCCCAAAGCACCCAACAAGCAAGTGACATATTCAGGGCTCATCTCACCTAGCACACTAATGCAACCCCCTCTGGGGCAGAATGCGGCTGCTCTTTAACAGCCCCCAGCAACACTGCTTTTAGGAAGAACGTGAGGTGGATTGTAGGCAGGCAGAACATAACTGCCAGAGGTGGCATGTGACCAAAACACCAGGCTTACCGAGGAGAGCAGAGGGCTCATAACCGGCTAGGACCTCAGCTCTACAGGTCACCTGAACACTGGCACCTCTGCAGCACAGCATCCCTTAGCACCAGGACCGGGCTCTGGCTCTGAGGGAGGGCACCCCAGGCGCTTCGCCTGACCTGGCTTAGCTGGTGAGAGCCCAGGCAGTGAGGGGCGGCATGGCTGAAGTCTGGCAAGCCAAGCTAGGCGCTTGCAACTGCCCACACTGTGCACAAGCCCCGTCTGTACAAACCACAATGCCAGGCTGCTGGCAGGGCAAACAGCTGCCTGCAAGGCCTGCGGTACAGACATGGCCCCTGCTCAAGCCACAGTGCAGTACATGAACAAGCCGTGGTGTGTCCCCGAAGCCCTGGCGTGTGACACGTGGTGTGTGTGTGTGGGGGGGGGGAGGGGGGCGGGGGGGATTCTGGCTGGAGCCTGAACGCGTTGCTGGGACTGCTGAGCTCTCGCCGTAGCCTTCGGCCTGGCTTTAGAAATGCCGGATGTGTGGTGGCCTCAGACATGTCAGCCGCCCCCCCCCGGGTTGTAAACACCTCGCGCTCGGGTTGGGGGAGCGATGCACTATAAACATGTAGTACTTCCACACTTCCTGCTGCCGGCCACCACATCTGGGGATGCATCGCTCCAGCTGTGCCACCTCTGGCTTCCCTTCCCGCCGCGGCACGTCTCAGCCGGTGCTTACTGGGGCAGGTGGCTGAGGTCAGCTGGCTCTTCGGGGCCTGCAGGCTTTGCAAGGAGCAGCAGAGCTGAGAGGGGGACCTGGGCTGCGGAGAGCACCCAGCCTCTGAGACACCCCCACCCTCCCGAGGCCAGCTGAGAGGGAAAGCTCCATTTTACCCTGAAAGTGCCCTGTCCTGGCAGCTCCATGAAGCCACCTGGAGTAAAACCTGGCAGCATGGTGGCGAGGAGCCCCACACTCCCGTGTGCGCTCCGCTCGGCCTGCATGCCTGCTCCTGGGTGGTCCCTTGGGCACCCGTTCACTTTGGAGACGGCGCTTCACCCTGGGGTCCCTCCCTCCATGCCCGACGCCCCAGAACCTGTGTGCCCCCCCCGCGCAGGGCTGGGGATCGTGTTCCCACACAGCGGGGCCTGGCCTGGCACAAGGGGCCGGCCCATTTTGCTGTCCGTAAGGGTCCAGGCTGTCAGGTGGCTCTCCTGCAAATAGCTCCCACCCTCCCAGGCAAGGCCAGCACGTGATTGCCCCCAACCCACGCCCCACACACCATGGCCTGCAGTGCAGACAGGCCAGTGGTGGTGGGTCTCCTCTCACGAGCGGGAGGTGCTTAGACCCCTGGGGAGGTGTGAGGGGGAGCGAGGCCTGTCTTGCTCCCAAGGCTCCCAAGCATGTACGCAATGGAGCTGGGACCAGCACCCAGTCCTGTGATCTAACCACTAGCCTCTGCTGCCTGCCAAGGCCCCTCTCACGCCCCAGGGTTCTGAGGAGCACACAAGCCCAGTCTGGCTGGCTGCCCCGAGTCACAGCTTTCAGTTGCCAATAGCCACCTCTCCGGAGTGGACTGCTGGGAGCTCCCACACTGGCTCTGGGGCTCTCCCTCCGCGGGCAGCTCCAATCAGCTGAGAGGAAGTGGTTAATTTTCAGGAGCCAGCTCCACCGAGGTCTGGGCACGGCCGAGGAGCTGGTCCCGGACTGCTGCTGCTGCACTTTAACAAAGGACACAATATTCATTGCCATCTAGTGGCCCAGTGGATGTCTGGCTGCCTCCGGCCCTCACGTCCCTTCGCCAGGGATCCAGAGCTGGAGCACTCCAGAAAGGGGGCACATGTGACTGAGGCAGCAGGGACTGCACCAGGCACGAGCAGCCTGATTAGCACGGAGAAGGCTTCTACTGACGCACGTTTCCTGCCATCCGCTGCCATGGGGCTGGGGGGAGGGACGTGATGCGCCAGTGAGGGGGTGGGGTGAATCGCAGAGTCTGAAAAATACAGCTGCAGCCACCAAAGGAACCACACAGGAAATGGCCCCATTCTCTCCCGGGGTCTGCTGCCTTTACTGACATCTCTCTCGGCCCTGCAGGACCCCTCGGATCACTGCCGGGCAAAGCCCTCCCCTCCAGTGCCAAAGACAGACACAGGACAGCCGAGACAGAACAGAGCTGGCACCTCCCACGAAGTGGGACCCTCCTCATAGCCCCCAGCCGCCCCCCTCCCCGTGCTCCCTGGAGCCCCATGAGTGCACAGTGGCAGTAGGTCTGGAGGACAGAGGGGAACTGGTGCCTCCCAGAACGGGGAGCAGGGCGCACGCCAGTGACCTGGTAGGAAGCAGACAGGAGCGAATCCTGCAGGGGAAAGGGCTGGGTGAGTTCATGTGGCCACAGGCATTACGGGAACAAAGGCACTTTCGCAGGCACAGCCGGGGGAGAGGTGGTCTCCGTTTGTCATTAAAGGGGCTGGGGATGGTGAAGATCCCAGGAGCTCTCTGTACTCCCCATTCCACTGCGCCGACACAGACACCAAGCAGGTGGGAGAACACCGAGAAAACGGAAACCCCGGGGCCCTCGGTCCGGCAAAGCTCCTCGGCCGTCAGTGTTTGTGGGGCCACGGGGACGGGTGCTGCAGAAAATCCCCTTGGAAGATAAGCTAGCAAGGGCCTGGTGCGACTCAGGAGTCATTTCACTATAATCAATGGACACGAGAGTAGAATCGGAACCAGAATTGGGCTCATAGATTATCCCTGAGTAAGGGACCTGGCCCTTGTAAAATCTGCCAGTCAGGATGATGTGCATCGCAGGGGACGGCCAGACGGATTTACTGGGCCACTGAGAATCCCCTTTGGCAGGGCCTGGGAGAACAGGGAGGGCCCGAAGCCTGGAGGAAACAGGTGTGCGAACAGTCTTCCAGACACCAAAGAAAAGCGATCCTGACATTTGCCAGCCAGTCTGTATTTCTAGACACAAACAAGTGGGGCTGGGTAACACTCATGCTAGAGCTCATACCAGCCTCATCGCCTGCTGCAGCCTGGCTGTCTGCGGAAGCCTGCCAGCTAGGCCCTGCCCAAGGATGACCCTGTGCTGTAAAGCAGCGGGTGGAGGGACACCAGAAAACATCCTCTGCCCCAGGTGGCCAGGGCTCAAGCAGATAGATACTTCTCGCTCTTCCTTGGTGACTGGGAGCAGGCAGAGAAATGGTCCCTTGGTGCAGAGAGTCCTGGAGTCTCTAGACTGTGGGAAGTACCAGGGCTTGTCATCCTGAAAGATGCATCGCCCCTGATCTCTGAGACAACACTTCTCCCCTGACACCCCAAGCCGCGGCAGGGCCTCCCGGCACTGGCTGCAGCCGGATGGGCGACAAACCAAGCTCACTGCTCAGGGAGCTCAGAGCAAGGGGGGCCGGATCTGAGGCTCTTGGCAGTGCAGGAAACTCAGGGCTGGAGCAAGGCGCTGGACTGAGAACCGTGGGCACTGCCCCTTCACCACCTCACAGCAATGTGTGTCCCCCTAGCCCTGCAGGGAACCCCTTTTGGGATGAGACGGAAGTTCAGCCGGCATGGCCCATTCAGTGCTGGATTTTGTGCTGTAGCTGCCTGTCCCTTAAACTAGCACCTGTAGGTCCCTGGTTAGCGACTGCATGTGCCGAGTCCAGGCAGTGCCGGCTAGTGGAGGGCTGCTAGGGTCACAGCAAGGGCACTGGACTGGCACTCTGGAAATCTGGCTTCAATCCCTGGCTCGGTGGGACCCGTGGCAAGTCACTCAGGACCAGTTTTTTCAGACGTGCTCAGCGCCATTGAAATCTTTTTTCACAGCTTTTGTGGGTGGTGGGGCAGCAGGGGATGCTGGGTGGTGTCTACTCATCTCTTGGGGTCTCAGATCCACTGCTGTAAAATAGAGCTAATGACCCCCCAGTTATCTGCCGGGCCTTTTGAGATTACAAACTCCGAGGAAAGACGGGGCGGAACGCAGCAGCTACGTCACAGTCCCGCAGCAAGACTGCTCCGAAGGATTTTGCTAGAGCTAGTTCAAAAAGCTCGGAGGCAGAGATTTCATGCAGCATGAGATCGGAGTGACCCCAGCTGTGGCTGCGACTCCAGGTGGCAGTGCCGGAAGCCGGGTGCCCTGGGATGAGGCTGGGACAACAGGGTTACTGGCCCCAGGCTTGTCAGAATAGCCAGGGGTCTTTATTTTCTAACCCCGGGAATGTGATGTGCTCAGTTCTAGGGCATCACCCCAGGCCGGCCCAGTTAAAGGGGGACACTACGGCCGTCTCTGGGGCCCTGGGCTGCGTTCTAGGCATGGGCTACTAACCACTTCCCCAGGGAAGATTCCCGCAGAGCTGCACTCAGCAGTTCCTGCTATTCCCTGTCAGCTCTGTGCAGCTCAGCAGAGCCCCCCATGCAGCAGTGTGACCCCTGCAGATGTGGGGGGGAAGGGAGGGATACACCTAGTGATGTCCTGCAGGGAGGAAGGGGTGTAGGCGTGGGATTACCAGAACATCTGTCTTCTCCCCAGCTGACAGCTCCATTATAGAGCACTGGACAGGGGCATTGGGGTCACTGCTGAGTCCAAGGGGACAGAGCCCCCCGTTGAGTCCCTACCCTGCCTCCTGCAGCCAGCACAGCACCCCCTGCGCCTCACTGTACTGGGGAGTCCAGCAGAGCAGATCTCAGCGCTGCCCCATCTCCATTGTTACTGCAGCCCGTTATAAAGGGCCCTTCTCACCCCTACGGGAAGTAACCCCCTGCTTGCCTCTCCCCCCCCGCCCCCCATTGCTTCGCCCTGACTCGAGTGTGACTTTTCAGGTCTATCGTAACTCCGCCTGCGCCCACACATGCTGCTTCCTGGCCTGGGGTGTGTCACTTTCACGGGGCGCCATTCTCCCTCCACACAGATCCCAGGTGTCCCCTCTACTCCCGGGGTGTGGGGGGAGCTGGTACAAGACCTTCACCGCGGGAGACTGGACAGAAATCCCTGCAGAGTAATATTGACTTACCCTATTAACCTTTCCCATTTGCGGCTGTGCGGAGCCCCGGCTGTTTCAGGCCTGGCCAGTCCAAGCAAGCAAAAGGCAGGAACCTGTTTCCAAGGGTTGCTAATGAGAACCAGAAGCAGCATCCCTGCTGCTGGCGCGGCAGAAAAGGAGCGCAGACTTCCCTTCGGGGAGCTGGGCAGGCCTCAGCTATGGGGTCCAGGCTGATACCTCCCCCCACATCCACATGCTTCTGGGAAATCCCAGAGCCCCTCTGGGCTGCAACAAGCCTGTCACTGAGATGTTGGGGCACTTGCCAGGACCTGCAACAAATGGCCCTTTTAGAGGGTCTCTCAGCAGCTCTCCCAGCAGGCCCAATACTGGCTGCTGCATAGACACCGGCCCCTGGCCCGAAGAGCTTGGGGACAAGTCTTCTGCCATTGGAGCGCCGCTGCACTCAGTGACATTAGAGCCAAGGAGAGTTTGGGTCTCACGGCCTAGTGCGGATAAGTGACCGCAAAGGGGATGGACGTGGGGAGCAGAGGCGATGGTATCTGTAGGGCGCAGATGGGGAGAAAGAAGCTATTTGAGGGGAGACAGAGATAACTAGGAGGAATAGTTGAATGGTATCCTGTAACTCAAGGGCCCAGAAATCACACCCCTGATGTCTCCTGAGACCTCCCCTCAGGGATCTGCGACAGGTGCTTGTTTTTACTTCTGGGGATGAGCCAACTCCCCCTCCCCGATCCCTTCTTCCCCCTGCCCGAGTTCTCCTCCAGCAGTCAGTCTTCATCTAGGTCTCTGCCTAGGCCTGCTCCGGCGCGTGTGTCAACCACTCAGGGCCTTGTGGGCTGTGGGACCGCCAAGCCCCAGATCAAGCAGGGAGGGTGTCTAGGCCAGAAATCTGGTCTCTGCTGCTTAGCCGTTGGCTGTTTGGTAGCACAGCCCCCAAAGCCCTTGAGGTATGAAAGAGGCCATGTTGTTTAAAGAGCACATTTTCAGAACTAGAGGAAAAGTGGAGAGGAAATGTGGACTCCCTCATCACCCCCATGGCAACTACAGCATTGGTTTTCTTCTGACAATGCCTGGGCACCTGCAAGAACGGGCAAGGTCAGCAACAGTTCTGCGGAGGGGGTGAGGGAGATCAAGGGGAGCTGTCTGGCCCAGGCGCTGCTGGGGACACCAGAACCCTACCGGGAGACCTGAGCAATCATGAGACCATCTGACGAATGTGATGCCCCCCATTTGTCTGACCCCATGAAGGAGGAGGCCTCCGATGAGACTGGGGAGTCTCCATCAAATGATTTGACCCACACAACCAAATCTCAGGTAAACAAGGTATAAAATATTGAGGCGGTATTGGGGGTTAGAACTGTCCAGGCCTGTGTAAACCGAAAACAGGTGCTTACTGGTGTTTCTTTTCTGAAAAAATCTCTCAACAGCTGGACAACATCTTTCTAGAGACTTCAGAGAGCCTGGACAGCATTAGATCACCAGACATTGCTGAAACAGGCCCAAGATGTTTTTGCCAATCACCGAGACAGGGTGCTCAAGAAATGGCTGTGGGAAGCGGAGGAGGGGTGTACGTCTCTAAGGAGAGTGCTGGGAATGGAGCTAGGACTGTATCATTCCAGAACCATAAAAGAGGTCTCTAGTGCATGGTCTTCGGGTACGTCTCCTCTACAAGCGCTACAGCTACACCCCTGGAGCAGAGACATTTACTGGAGCAATGGAAGGGGCTTTCCCCTCGATGCAGTTAATGCACCTCTCAGAGGCGGTAGTTCGGTTGAAGGACGAATTCTTCCATTGACCCAGCTGCATCTACAGTGGGGGTTCGGTTAACCTAACAACATTGCACAGGGCTTGACATTTTTGACAGTGCTGAGCAATGCAGCTAGATCAGCCCACGTTTTAGGTGTAGACCCGGCCTTAGAAAGCAGCTTTCTGATGCCTGATGGGCGTGTTCTAGACATGCCAGGATCACAGCAGCAGGACGGTGAGAACTGGACTGCTAAGGATATAAACCACAAACTCTGGGGCCTCAGTGCTGAACTGTGGCTAGAAAGGCTATTGAATGCAGCTGTTGCATTAGCGTATGCAATGAAATGCCTGTGCTGAACCAATTTAGCTCAGGGGGTGGCATTGGTAAATGCTGTGCAAAGCTTTAAAGACACTGGTGGTGCTTCGAACAAGCCAGTCAAATCAACAGCTCAATGCCTAATGGTTTATATTGACTATATATTCCATACAGGAGAGTTACAAAACCCTGTTTGAAAAAAACCCTGTTTGCAAGAAACCTAAAAGCATTACGGGAGAGTCTGGGGAGGGGCTAACCCGGGTTGTAAAACACAACAAACTTGGTAGCTAAATAAAATCTCTCTTGTAAAGCTCTGTCATGGGGTCCACTCACCGTTAAGGCCGCCTCTGCCTGGTTGCTCTGGGGATTAGCTCCCTCCAGGTGCCGTCTCTCCACCCGCCGTCCTCTCTCACTCCAGGAGCTGCAGCTTCCTCCGGCCAATTCACTATGGTCCTCCCCTGCTGGGGTATCAGAGTCTTTGGCAGCCAACTGTCCCAGGCAGGCCGCTGTCCACTGTCTGGTCTGTGCCCTTCCCCAGGGGCTGGCAGGGGAACCTGGGCCCACCCTCTACTCCGAGTCCCAGCTCAGGGACCCTCTAGTCAGCAGCCAAATTCTGCACTATCCTCGACCTTTCTGCCTCTCCCCTGAGCCTCACCTGCCTTCTGGCTTCCCACCTCCTCTGGGCTGGCCAGCCCCCAAACTCCCAGCTGAAGGGCTCTCAGGTGTGTGGCCCCAAACACACCTCCTTTCCCCCAGGGAGGGACCGCACCTACTTCCCTGCAGCCCCCAGCGGCTCACAGGCCCCTCCTGTTCCTGAGGCGCTCAGCTGCTCTCTAATGAACCCCTGTTCCCTGGCTCCTCCTCCATTGGCCCAGCTAGGCACCTTAACCCCTTCTGGTCTTGTGGGGGTTGGGCACCCCCTCACCAAGCCCTTCTTTCTACCTGGGTGTCTGTTAAAAGCCCTGGGGCGGCCTGAACTACACTGGGAGCTGAAGGGCCCCCACTGGTGCTCTCCGGGGAGTTCAGTTATGTCTTTTAACTGAAACGGTTGTGTGAGGACACCGCTGCTGTGTCTGCGAGGAAAGACGCCTCTTTGGCAGCGAACAGCGGAAAGGGTTCACGGAGAAGCGGATGGAACCAAAAGCCTTGTGTTTAAAATAAAGCAAAACCCTCCTCTGTTTTATATATAAACACACGTCCCCTCCCCCCGCCCCGTAAAACATGCCGGTGGAGGCTGTTCCATGGGTTTCATACGTTCTAGCCCCTTCTCACAAGGGCTATGACTTTTCAAAAGAGGCTGTGCACTATTGCCCCTACACCAGCCCCATACATCACAGGGACCCCATGATAAGGGCGAGGGGGAGACCCCAGCCCGCCTGGGATGTGTGATAGTTTTTGTGTAGTGAGGGGGTCCCTGTAATTAGTGAGGTGTTTTGCTTTTGAAAATCCCCACTCTCTCCAGGAGCAGAGGTGCCTTGCCAAGATGGGTCATTTCTGGTCTGTCTTTATTTCAGTGGGGATGCTATGGACGTGGTATTTACTCACTGGGACGTAACACGGTTTTTCATACGCCATGGTGACAATCTGATTGTTCCTTCTGCCCACAGGGACCCACGGGTAGGGAAAAGTCCCCCCCCCCCCCCCCCGGTATTCTCTGATATCTGTGTCTATATAAAATGACCCCCCCCCCATTTTATTTAGACATAGATATTTTTGGCACTGTATCTGAGAGTATTTATGGCACTGTGATTAGGGAACAATCTCCCCCCCCCAAATCCTGGCTACCCCCCAAGAGCAGAACAGGCAAAAGCGCTTCAGAGGATTTAATTGTAACTTTTCTACGCACAGGATCGTACGTTTGTGGCCCCCTCAGGCAGTTCCGATTGGCTACACACAGTTTTCTTCAAATGATCCAGTAATTCGGTTTGGGTGACTAACAGCCAGGGCGTAGCAAGAAACTCCAGTTCTTAGCTCCCCAGCTGATTTTAAAAGGGGTGGCCTCAGGGATGCTGTTCTAGCCGTGCGGGTGTGTCTTCCCACTCACCCCATCGCCCCAGCCCTTGGGAGAGCCAGGGCTTTAACTGTCCGTAGGGTGACGTTCAAGCCGGTGTGCAGCAGACTCCATTTTGCTCCACACAGCGTGACCTCACATGTATGGTGTGTGCAAGATCACAATGCACGGTGGACACCATTTTGCTGTACAAAACGGCATGCTCCGCCCAGCGTGACCTCACACACACTGAACGTATGCGGTTATGCTGGGCGGAGGACGCCATTTTGCTCTTCAAAACAACATCCTCCATTAACACTGAGGTCCCAGGAGGAAATAGTTCATTAAAATGGGCTCATGACGTCAAAAAAATTGGGAACCCCTGTGCTAGCCCCTCTGGGTGTTGCATGGGTACCTCGGTTTCCCCATCTGACATGGTGAATCGCAGGGAGCCGGGGGTACAGGGCCCGGACTCCCCCACACTCCGTGACAATGGGTACCTCGGTTTCCCCATCTGACATGGTGATGATGATATGGACTCACCTGTGTGTCAGGGGTGTTATATGACTGTTTGTAATATGGGCTGGGAGCCTTAGCTCTGCTGGGACTGAAGTGCTGGGAAACACCTTGAATCTCAAATCCCTTTTCAGCTGAGCTGGGTTTGCTGCTAAGCAGCAGCACATGATGGTGTGATGTTTAAAATCTCCTCTGAGCATAAACCATGTGGATCTTCACAACGGCCACGAGCCTCACACTTCCAGCATGAAAAGCCGCTTGCTTGCGGCTCACCCAACGAGGTCGAAGGTGTGGTGGAGGCTTGTCTGAGGGGTTACTGCGCGTAACGGGCTCTGGGCCATCAAGGGTGCAACCTCCTTGAAATCAATGGGAGATGAGGGTGGGCAGCATGTTCAGGAGCAAGCCCCCTCTGAGTAGTTTGCATGGAGTAAATTAGGCGAACGAGTCTAATCAGGAACGGCAGGCCATGGACGGAGCAAAAGCAGGCCCCGCTCTGGGCCAGGAGCAGAGGCAGGCAGGGAATGGGATGGCTGCAGCAGAATAAGGGGATTATTTGCACAGATCCTCTCTTTTTTAAATGGAATTATTAGGGCTGGTTGAAAAGATTTTTTAAATGTTAAAATACTTTTCAACTGGCATTAGCAAGCAAATTAACCCAATCCGGGGTGTCAGGTCATTTACACACGCCAGGCCCCACCTGGCCTTCAGCCCCATGCTTCCTCCTTGCATTCCTGGGGCATACGGTTGCCTTGTATGTCAGGAACAGCAAGAACAAGGTGGGGAGAACAGTCTGGCTGGAGAAGGGCTCTTACTTAGCCTGGAAGCTCCTTGTTACGTGTTTGTACAGCAGCGAGCACAACGGGGCCCCGGGCTCTGAGCTGGGCCCCTCGTGCTACGGATAGATATATACTAACGATTACCAGTGAGCTGTACGTCCATACACACGGACCCTCCTGGCCATGCAAACTCACGGGGCACTGGTCATGTGGGTAGTAACCTCCACATTCCTCACTGGTATCAATCTCAGGGGCACATGACCAGGGCTGAGCGAACTCGGCTCTGACCCACAAGTCACAAGCTGCCCAAGGAAGAACTGGGAGAGTGAAGAAATGCAGCTGTTTCCCCCCAGAGCCCCACATGAGGCAAGAAGGGGCTGAGCATTCAAAAGTGCTTCATCCACCCTTCCTACAAACCCTGTTTTGTACTGAGTTTATGAACAGAGGGTCCCCGGTGTTGCAATTAGGCGGTGGGAAACATTGTGTGCAAGACGTGATTAGAGAAACTGGCCTCACTTGGGAGGGAGCTAAGAATGCCTATTCAGCATGCATTGCTCTTCGGAGGGCTCACGTAAGGGGAAGCAGGGCTCAGAGATCACCATATTTAACAAGCCCCAGAACCCTTGACCCTAACGTTTCTGAAGGCAGCTCTGCATTAAGAATTCAGCCCCTCTCCCATTACATATTTTGAGGCTGGAAGTGGCATGATGAGAAAAACAAGCATCCATCTTGAAACCAGAACCACCTGGGGCTGTGAGCAAGCGTGAGCAGAATTAGCTTCTCCTAATTCTAGAGAAAGGATCCATGTCTTTTCCTCTAATTCTCCTAATCCCTAAAACAAATGAATGGCTGGGCACAGGGAGCTAAATCTGAAGTGCGTGGAACGCCAAGCCGGGGCCAGGAAGCACAGGGGATATGGTCAGCATCTGGTGCCCATAAAACAATGGATTCCAACTGCCATCGGCTCCCCTTTTCATGTGACATCTCTTGCAAAAGGAAGGATTTCAAAGCCGCTCAAGGCAGTATTGTGTTTGGGGATCAAAAGTGCAGTCCTGGATGTTTGACGTCAATGGCAGTTTTATCAGTGATTTCAGTGGTTGTTTATATTCCCCTCTAGAGACCTGGGATCAAATCTTGGTCTGTATTACACCTGAAAACTCAACGGGTGCTGACATCTTAGTGCCACTGACCTAGAACATTTGTTTGATGCTGTTCCAAGCAGGCCCAGGACAGCAGCAGCAGGGGAAGGGGGCAAGATCAAGCATCAGCAGAGAAATGAGTGAAGGGCCCAGAACTGGAAGAGGTGGTCAGGACCGAGGTGCAACTGCAGGGCCAGGAACACGCTCCGGACTAGAACGGGGTGGGGCTTCAGATTAGGATTGAAGTGCATTGGCAGGGCTGGGGGGGTGCAGGGCTGGAACTGCAAGGGAGGCTGTGGCTTGGACTGAGAAACACCAACAGAGCTGGAGCCCAAGGCTGGACAGGCGGGGGGGGGGGGGGGGGGGGGGGGGGGAGCGGCCGGGGGGGGGGGGGGGGGGGGGGGGGGGGGCGGTGGGTCAGGACTGAGGGGCACCGGCAGAGCTGTGTGTGGGGAGCCCAAGGCTGGACAGGCGGGGGGCGGTGGGTCAGGACTGAGGGGCACCGGCAGAGCTGTGTGTGGGGAGCCCAAGGCGGGACAGGGGGGGGGGCGGTGGGTCAGGACTGAGGGGCACCGGCAGAGCTGTGTGAGAGGAGCCCAAGGCTGGACAGGCAGGGGGGGCGGTGGGTCAGGACTGAGGGGCACTGGCAGAGCTTGGGAGAAAACCCATGACTGGGACAGCAGTGTGGATGGCTTTAGGATCACTGCTATTTGTCCCTCCAATTCCTGCCCTATTGCAGCATCCTCCAGCAGAAAACAGGATCTCTAACCTCCTGTTTGGAAGCACTGTCCAGAAGCCAAACTGGCTAGTAAGGCTTCCAGGGTAGCAGCAGAAAGTGCAGTCTCCCACCACGCACGGAGATAATCACCCCCACTGCTTCCACCTGTTGCTCAGCCTGGGCTTTATCCCTGAGTGTGTAAAGTGCCCTCGCTCCCTGTGAAACCCGTGGGAGCGGAGCACCTCTCCGGAAGCGCTCCACGTAGAGCAGGGTTAGGCACCAAAGGAGTCAAAGACCCAAACCAAACTCTGCTCCTCTCAGGGTGCTGGCCCAAGACCTCCCATCTGCTCAGGAAGCTGGCTTTGGAAAGCAGATGGCACTCACCGTTCACAGTAACTGGAGTTCTTCGAGATGTGTCCCCCGATGGGTGCTCCGCTTCGGGTGTCCTCAGACCCGGATAGGCACTATGCTTCCTCCTGCCCTGCTCCGAGGCTCCAGAGAGCAGGGCAGGTGAACCCCTCTCCTCCTTCTCTACTGCAAAATCCCCAGAGGAAACCCCAAAGCAGAGGGGAATGAGGGCAGGTAGTGCAGCACCCATAGGGACTCACATCTCAAAGAATCCAGTGACTGCAGAAGGTGAGCATCCTCTCCTTCTTTGAGCAGTGTCCTATGGGTGCTCCACTTCAGGTCACTACGGAGTAGTACCCCCAGCTGGAGGGCAGGGGGGCTCTGGAGCCAAGGCCAAGCCTGAAAACAATACTGCATTTCCAACAGCAGCATCCGATCCAGAAGACTGGACCACTGCACAATGCTTGGAAAAGGTATGGATGGACGTCCAAGTGGCGGGCTTACAAATGTCCAGAATATGAACATTCTTCAGTAATACCAGAGATGTAGACAGAGATCATGTGGAATGGGCCAAACCCCTAGAAGGAGGTTGTATGTCTGCAGATTCATAGCGTAATATCATACAATCAGAAATCCACCAGGAGAGTCTGTGGGTGGAAACTGCTGAACCTTCAGACCTATCCACAATAGCCACAAACAGTCTGGGTGATTTTTTAAATGACTTAATGCTGTTGAAATAATAGGGCAACCCGGGCCCACCCGCTACTCTGGGTTCCAGTCCAGAGACCCTCAGCTCAGCAGTTCTGGGCTCTACCCTCTCAGCCCTCACTGCTCCTTCCCTGGACTGCTTCTTACTCTTCCTAGTTCCCCACCTTCACTGGAAGTACCAGCTCCAAACCAACTCCCTCCTCTTCCTGCAGCCTTTCCCAGCAGCTCCCTTCTGCTCTCAGCTCCGAGGCTTTCTGGGTCCCGCCTATTCATGCCCAGGAACCCACTCCCTGCTCCCTGCCTCCTCCTCCAGGGAGCTAATTGGCTTACCTGGCCACCTTAACCCCGTCTAGTCCTGTGTGGAGTGGACACCCCATCACACAGCCCAAGGATCCCAGTATGGCCACTGGAGGGGGGTCCAAATGGCACTGAGGGTGGCATCCACTGATGCTCGAACCAGGTCGGGGGGACATAGGCCTGTCTTCGATGTAACTTCCTCTCTTCTTAAAGTGTCAGGAAGAAATCCCCAATGATGGAGATTCCACAACCTCCCTAGGCAATTTATTCCAGTGCTTAACCACCCTGACAGTTAGGAAGTTTTTCCTAATGTCCAACCTAGACCGGCCTTGCTGCAATTTAAGCCCATTGCTTCTTGTCCTATCCTCAGAGGTTAAGAAAAACAATTTTTCTTTCTCCTCCTTGTAACAACCTTTTATGTACTTGAAAATTGTTATGTCCCCTCTGAGTCTTCTCTTTTCGACTAAACAAACCCCATTTTTTCAATCTTCCCTCATAGGTCATGTTTTCTAGACCTTTAATCAATTTTTTCACTCTTCTCTGGACTTTCTCCAATTTGTCCACATCCTTTTGAAATGTGGCGCCCAGAACTGGACACAATACTCCAGTTGAGGCCTAATCAGAGTGGAGTAAAGTGGAAGAATTACTTCTCGTGTCTTGCTTACAACACGCCTGCTAATACATCCCAGAATGATGTTTGCTTTTTTTGCAACAGCGTTACACTGTTGACTCATATTTAGCTTGTGATCCACTATGACCCCCAGATCCATTTCTGCAGTACTCCTTCCTAGGCAGTCATTTCCCATTTTGTATGTGTGCAACTGATTGTTCCTTCCTAAATGGAGTACTTTACATTTGTCCTTGTTGAATTTCATCCTATTTACTTCAGACCATTTCTCCAGTTTGTCCAGATCATTTTGAATTTTAAACCTGTCCTCCAAAGTACTTGCAACCCCTCCCAGCTTGGTATCGTTCGCAAACTTTATAAGTGTCCTCTCTATGCCATCATCTAAATCATTGATGAAGATATTGAACAGAACCGGATCCAGAACCGATCCCTGCGGGACCCCACTCGTTATGCCCTTCCAGCATGACTGTGAACCACTGATAACTACTCTCTGGGAACGGTTTTCCAACCAGTTTTGCACCCACCTTATAGTAGCTCCATCTAGGTTGTATTTCCCTAGTTTGTTTATGAGAAGGTCATGCGAGACAGCATCAAAAGCTTTACTAAAGTCAAGATATACCACATCTACCACTTCCCCCCATCCCCAAGGCTTGTTACCCTGTCAAAGAAAGCTATCAGGTTGGTTTGACACAATTTGTTTTTGACAAATCCACGCTGTCACTTATCACCTTATTATCTTCTTGATGTTTTATTTGCTCCATTATCTTTCCGGGTACAGAAGTTAAGCTGACTGGTCTGTAATTCCCCGGGTTCATCTTATTTCCCTTTTTATAGATGGGCACTATATTTGCCCTTTTCCAGTCTTCTGGAATCTCTTCCGTCTTCCATGACTTCTCAAAGATAATTGCTAATGGTTCAGATATCTCCTCAGTCAATTCCTTGAGTATTCTAGGATGCATTTCATCAGGCCCTTGTGCCGCGAGACATCTAATTTGTCAAAGTAATTTTTAACTTGTTCTTTCCCTATTTTAGCCTCTTCTGATCCTACCTCATTTTCACTGGCATTCACTACGTTAGATGTCCAATTGCCACCAACCTTCTTGGTGAAAACTGAAACAAAGAAGTCATTAAGCACCTCTGCCATTTCCTGTTTTTATTTCCCCCCGTCATTGAGTAACCGGCCTACCCTGTCCTTGGTCTTCCTCTTGCTTCTAATGTATTTGTAGAATGTTTTCTTGTTACATTTTATGTCTCTGGCTAGTTTGATCTCATTTTGTGCCTTGGCCTTTCTAATTTTGTCCCTACATACTTGTGTTAATTGTTTATATTCATCCTTTGTAATTTGACCTAGTTTCCACTTTTTGTAGGACTCTTTTTTGATTTTTAGATCATTGAAGATCTCCTGGTTAAGCCAGGGTGGTCTCTTGCCATAATTCCTATCTTTCCTACACAGTGGGATAGTTTGCTCTTATGCCCTTAATAGTGTCTCTTTGAAAAACTGCCAACTGTCTTCTATTGTTTTTCTGCTTAGACTTGTTTCCCATGGGATCTTACCTACCAACTCCCCGAGTTTGTTAAAGTCTGCCTTCTTGACATCCATTGTTTTTATTCTGCTGTTCTCCTTCCTACCATTCCTTAGAATCATGGTGTCAAGTATCAGAGGGGTAGCCGTGTTAGTCTGGATCTGTAAAAAGCGACAAAGAGTCCGGTGGCACCTTATAGACTAACAGACGTATTGGAGCATAAGCTTTCGTGGGTGAATACCCACTTCGTCATGAACTCTATCATTTCAAAACAACAACAACAACAACAACGAGGAGTCCTTGTGGCACCTTAGAGACTAACAAATTTATTTGGGTATAAGCTTTTGTGGGCTAAAACCCACTTCATCAGACGAATACATTTGTTAGTCACTAAGGTGCCACAAGGACTCCTTGTTTTTGATGATACAGACTAACTCGGCTACCGCTCTGAAATCTATCATTTCATGATCACTTTCACCCAAGCTGCCTTCCACTTTCAAATTTTCAACCAGTTCCTTCCTATTTGTCAAAATCAAATGTATAACAGCCTCTCCCCTGGTAGCGGTCTCCACTTTCTGAAATAAAAAATTGTCTCCAGTACATTCCAAGAATTTATTGGATAATCTGTGCCCTGCTGTGTTATTTTCCCAACAGATGTCTGGGGAGTTGAAGTCCCCCATCACCACCAAGTCCTGTGCTTTGGATGATTTTGTTCGCTGTTTAAAAAAAGCCTCATCCACCTCTTCTTCCTGGTTAGGTGGTCTGTATAGACCCCTACCATGACATCACCCTTTTTACCCCTTTCATCCTTACTCAGAGACTTTCAACAAGTCTGTCTCTTATTTCCATCTCAACCTCAGTCCAAGTGGATACGTTTTTAATATATAAGGCAACACCTCCTCCCTTTTTTCCCTGCCTGTCCTTCCTGAGCAAGCTGCACCCTTCTATACCAATATTCCAGTCATGCGTATTATCCCACCAGGTCTCTGTGATGCCAACTATGTCATAGTTGTGTTTATTTACTAGCATTTCGAGTTCTTTCTGCTTATTCCCCATACTTCTTGCATTAGTATATAGACATCTAAGATACTGATTTGATTCCCCCCCCCCTCAGTTCTGTCTTGGCTCTCCTTTATCCCTGCTATAACAGCTCATGCTCCCCTCAAATTCCAAACCTTCTCCCAGGTCTCCATGTTCTTGACTTACCTGAGGGCTTTGGTCACCTGCCCCTCTTCGAACCTAGTTTAAAGCTCTCCTCACTAGGTTAGCCAGTCTGTATCCAAATATGCTCTTCCCCTTACTCGATAGGTGGACCCGATCTCTGCTTATCAGTCCTTCTTCCTGGAACAGCATCCCGTGGTCAAGGAAGCTGAAGCCCTCCTGGCGACACCATTCTTGCAGCCAGACATTTGCCTCCAGGATGCATCTGTCTCTGCCAGGGCCCCTACCCTTGACCTGAAGGATCAATGCCCATCAACAACCCGGATGGACTCCCAGCAAGAGATGCATCTCTTGAAGCCTGGAGGGCCTGGCATACCCTGGGGCAATGGTTATTGTGAAGGGGGAAGGTTCCACCCTCCTTAAAGGGAAAAGGGATCAAGAGAAATCCCCCCTAAACCACTTAATAAAATAAATAAATAAAGAAAATAATGTAATACAAAAAGATAACTAGACTACGTTGTAGCCTTCAAATAGTAAGGCACACTAATGCTCCATCTCAGGCTGAGGCAGTTGAGAAGGACCTGAGAATGGTTCATCCAAGCTGCCTTACATAGCCTAGGAGCAGGGCACGAGAAAGCGTAGGGAGCATGCGTGGGCTGAATGGGCAGTACTGCCAAAAATCTCTGATGTAAGGCACCAGAAGTAGAGCACCCACAGGACACTACTTGAAGAACACATTGTTCCAGGACATTCCTGATCTTTATGTACTTTGCATGGGCAACAGGTGAGGAGCAAACATGGCTAGGTGCCTAGATACTATGAGGATAGGGACAGAAATGCCTGGATAGATAGGACCCTAAACAACTGCAACAGAGCTGCTTACTACTCTCTGTTAAAGTTTAGTAAAATCGGTCACCTTCTTTACAGATAATGGAATGCTTTGTAGTTTAATTTGGGTCTGGCTAGCTCGTATGGAGTCGGGCAGATTTCAGACTGGTACTCTATGGAATCCGTAATTAAATTATGGTAGGGTCAGTTTAACTCCACTCACTGGCCTACTGGTAAGGGTGGGAATCCTACCCTTCTTCCAAGCTCTTGTACAAAGTTTTTAAAGGGCGTCAGTAGGAGTGATGGATCCCATCTGAGGTGAGGCCACATGTACCTAAATCTATATACGCTATAGCAGTAGTTCTCAACCTTTTGTACTGGTGACCCCTTTCACATAGCAAACCTCTGAGTGCGACCCCCCTTATATATTAAAAACACTTTTTTATATATTTAACACCATTATAAACGCTGGAGGCAAAGCGGGGTTTGGGGTGGAGGCTGACAGCTTGTGGCCCCCCCATGTAATAACCTCGCAACCCTCTGAGGGGTCCCGACCCCCAGTTTGAGAACCCCTGTGCTGCAGTATGTTTGCTGCCCTTTAAAATCCATCCTCTTTTGCGGGGTAAATACTATTGATAGGGTCCTACCAAATTCACGGTTCATTTTGGTCAATTTCACAGTCATGAGATTTAAAAAATAATAAATTTCATGATTTCAGCTATTTAAATATGAAATTTCACAGTGTAGTAACTGTAGGGGTCCTGACCCAAAAAGGAGTTTGGTGGTGGTGGTGGTGGTGGTGGGGGGGGGTGTTGCAAGGTTATTGTAGGGGAGGTTGCAGTAATTCTACCCTTATTTTTGCACTGAGCTGGTGGCTGGAGAGCGGAGGTTGCTGGCCGGGAGCCCAGGTCTGAAGGCAGAGTCGCCGCCAGCAGCAGCGCAGAAGGAAGGATGGCCTGGTATGGTATTGCCACCCCTACTTCTGTGCTGCTGCTGGCGGGGCGCACCCGGCCAACAGCCACTGCTCTCCAGCCGCCGAGCTCTGAAGGCAGCACAGAAGTAAGGGTGGCAATTCCGTGACCCCCCTAAAATAACCTTGTGACCCCCTTTTGGGTCAGGACTCCCAGTTTGAGAAACGCTGGTCTCCTTGTGAAATCTGTATAGAATAGCGTAAAAGCACACAAAGGACCAGATTTCATGGGAGGAGACCAGATTTCATGGTCCATGATGCGTTTTTCATGGCTGTGAATTTAGTAGGGTCCTAACTATTGAATAACACTGAGCCCTGAGATCATCCAGGAAAGGAAGTATCTTTCCCTGACCCTTACTGAGCACCCAGATGAGTATGGAGTTGCAGGCGCCCCTATCACGAACAGGTCTGGTTTGTTCCATTTGACCTGTATTCATGACAGATGTGTATACTCTCCTGGCTCTGGTATTTAATAGAAATACACAATGAACTACGGGCAGCTGCTTTTATTCTGGAACAGTAAGTTCATGTTAAAACAGCTTTGTTGTTTCATGTACATCTCAAATATATTTTTCTATGGTCACCACACAGACAAGAGACCCCCATAGGGATGGGACTAATTTATTAAATATTTGGCAGATGACAGAACATGGCTTCCAGTTTACAGATTTATATTAGACATGTTCCCAACATGTACAGAATCTCGTTTTTAACATTTATGGAACACCCACACAGACACGCACTCACACCCACCCACTTGCATGGATTTATTACACACACACACACACACACACACACACACACACACACACACACACACACAGAGTTGTAAATTTGAAATAGTACAGTCATTCCACAGCAGTCTCGAATCCCAAGGAAGATTTCTATGCAGTACATGGAAGAAAAGGGTGTGGTCCCTGCCAGCTCTGCTTGTGGCCACCAGACCGGATGTGAATGAGCCTGACTTCGTTTTACATCTAGGGGATGCAAGTTAGCAGGGTCTCAAGGAACTGGACATCCACTGAGCACACATATGCTGAAGTACTGTATGAGTTGCTGAAGCCAATTTTCTTCCTTTTATACATCATTGACATAGTAATTTTATGTGGAAAATAGCATGAGGGAGACCCACATCTGAGAGTACGCTGCTCCCAGTCATGAAACTCCAGCTTCTGCTACCCAGGACTAACGGGGAATTCCATTCCCACCTCAAACATTCACCTCCCCAACAAACACGAGGTGATACTGGCTGACGAACCCACGAGTCCATCACAGAGCTGAAAAGTTTAGCTAGGACCGAAACCCGGTACGTTTTAAACAGCCGTTCCCTTCCCTTGTGCAATGCTGTGCAGGGAGCCGTGTCAGCTCTGGCTTTCCTCATGGAACCGTTGCTTTGGTAGGCCCCGCCCAGACAGCCGTTCTATAGACATTTCCATGGTAACTAACATCGCATGTTGCTGTACTGCTTCCACACCCCACTGCGGGGCTCCCTCCACAGCAGGCCATGCAGGAGGGGGAAGCACTAATTCCTTCCCTTGGAATGGCAACAGTTTTGCCCAGCTCGAGAACGGTTTTCTTTTTAAACCTGTAGTAAGAGGCACTTCATAAAACCAAAGGAATTTTCCTTCCCTAGTTAAACAGCACAATGTACGAGCCTTCGCGGGTTACTTTTTATCATTTAATCTGACAGGCTGGTTGGCTGAGCTGAGCTGAGCGGACAAGGTGGTGCTCAAAGCGCACACAAACCTGTGTGTTCGGGTGTTCTCTCCCATCGCCAGGAAGGACAAGGCATCTGGGACAGCCGAACCAGGGGACTGTGGGGCCTGATCTAGATTTCTGCCCACACACATCATTCTGGGAACCAATCTTCTCTGTAAACTGCACGCACGTGGCGGGGGGAGATGAAGGCAAGAGCGGGACCCCGGAGAGTCTGCCGCACCCCTGGGATCAGGCTGGACAGTAGACAGGAACTGTGGTGATTGGGCCAGGGCCAGGAGCAGCTACCCCTGGTGGCTGGCGAGAGACACGAACCTCTGGGACCTCCCTTCCTGGCCGCCCTCCTCTGCCCCCCTTCACCGAGTCTCACTCCCCATGCAGAGCGCCCATCCTGCTCCCCCCTGCAATCCCTCCACCCCCCCAAAGCGAGCTTCCGCCACCTGTGGGAGGCATAATCTCCTGGCCACATCTCAGCCAGTTACAATCCTCAGACCAAGCAACAATTAATTGGGAGGCTTAGTCGCAGCTGTTGTCTTTATGCTGCAGTTCTGCATTGTGGACATACCTTCCGGTCACCTTCACTGCACCTGTTTACACATAGCATAGTCCTCAGTCTGCACTACTACATACAGTGGCTGAGCCTTCCCTGGAGACAGCCTCGTCTTTAATAACTCACCCCAGTATCCATGTAAAACACAAGAATTGGGGGCATAGCCCCACACCCAGCAATGAAGTTTCAGCCCCAAGAGCATGTTCAAGCATCCCTTACAAACAAAGCAGAGCAGGGATAAACTGTACTTTATATGTACGGCACTTCGGAGGGGTCATTTCCTAGAGAACAGAAGTAGGCCAGACTGCAGAAGTGACATGCCCTTGGGTGCAGACGGGGAGCCCAAGGCCCCACCACACGCAGGGGTTGCCATAGGGCTGCTGTTGCCACCCTATGGCAGTGCATTGTGAAGACAAGAATGGGTCCATTTGCCCCCCTTCCACACAAAAAAAACCCTTCACTGTTTTGTACAGTATTTGCTAAAAAAACGGGCCCTTTTTCCAGCAAAAACAAGGCTATTTTCAATAACAAAAATAAATAGGATGCATTGAGCAGAGATGGCCGCAAAATATGAATTTCTGTCCGTTTCCAGTGTGAAAACAGGCGTTTTGGTCAAAGCTCACCAAGACGTGAAATAAGAGGAGGGTGCAAAACAAACAGCCAACATTTCCACCCCAAACGTCACTGAGACACGGTCACCAGTTATTCAGCTTCACTGGAGACGGACAATGATTTCTGTAAAACTCCTCTCTTCTCCTGAGTCCCTAGCCAGCGTCTAGCCAGAGCCATGGCGATACTGCACGTTAACGAGCAATGTGGCTTTGCACAATGGGCCTGATCAAAGCCTACTGAAGGCAATGCAAAGCCTCCCGTTGACTTCAATGGGCTTTGTATCAGGCCCTGTATCTTTGGCTCGTGACTCTGATGTTATTACACGTCCTGGAAAAAACGTACAGGAACATGGGCAGAAAAAGCTCCACACCTGAAGGAAAAAAGGAAACATCTCTTTGATGCATTTTTACCCCAATGGCAGCCTTTTGAAGCTGCTCAGGGGTGTGGAATGTCTGAAGGCGTCCCAGCACAGATGGGCCAGAGGGCAGAGTGTGGGTGATACCCGCTTTACTGCAGTTTATTACATCAGTATCAATACCACAGCTACGTGGCATGCTAGAGTTCTCTAGGGTATCTATATTACACACAGGATCAGAATTAGCTCTGTTACATGGCTACTACTCCACTGACCTGGGGCTGAGTCGTTCTGGTGTAGCGGAGCAGAACATTACCCTGTCTCCAAAGGTTACATTTTGTGTCCAGGGAAGACTAGCACAGATGGGTAGGAAAGCGCTGTTTTCGCTGACAGGTTAGAAACAGACTTAATAAAGTGTGCGGGCATGTGTGCCTAGAGTGGGGTAAAGTAACGCCAGAGAAGACAGGCCGGTAAAATATATTAAAGCCTGGCCTGGAAGGTTGAGCCCAGGGGCTTTAAGGCAGTTATTGCAAGGCAAACAATAGTTTATAAGCAGAGTTTCCAACGTTAACATGTGTGAGTTATTTTCTTCCATACAATGTCATGTCATGTCACCACAGCAAGTGCTCTGCATTGGGGAGTGAGGAGCTATCCCAGGTGTCACGGCACATCACACAGGAATTACGTTGTGCTCACCAAGGGCTCGTCTACACATGGCAAGCCAGGGTGTGAATCTACAGCACTCCAGCTTGCTGCATAGTAACGTCCGGTGTGGGCACTGCTCCAGCACAGGACTTTCACTGCACTGAAGCCATGTCCCCGAGTGTGGCAAGCTGGTGGGCTGTAGATTCACACCCTGGCTTGCCGTGGATACAAGTTATCTCACTATGATGCTGCAGGGGTTCCTAAAAGCTCTGGGCAATGGTACCCGTTTAGTCACATTCAAAGCTTAGCTGTACCGGTCTGTGCCTTCCTCCTTCCCCTGAGCCTGTGCTGCTCTTGCCATCAGGAGACGGGCATTTGGAGCAGTCTCAGCTCCACGGCAGAGTGAAGGGAGACCAAAGTGGCTGGAAGGGGGCTAGGAGGGGCTCACCAAAGGTATCAGTACTGAGTACCAATGAGCGGGAGCTCCAGCAGAGCTCCAGTTCCACCCAAAGACAGGTCACGACAGCCGGCAATATCACAAGGTCACTCTGCAGCCCCCTCACCAGGTTCTCTTTAGGAATTGCTGGCTAGTGCTCCCTAGCAGCACTATGGCAACAGGATAAGGCTGGATGGCCACCTTGTTCTTGACTCAGGGCAAGTGGCAGAGTGAAGCTCTCGGGAGCGTACCAGGTTAATGAGGACAAATGTAACTGAAGTTTAGGCCTTAATGATCACATATGGGGAAATGGCCTTGGCGTTTGTAAATGACCCATTGGCTCTCTGCTCCCTGACATTTAATTCCCCAGTTCACTATTCCTACTTGCAGGGCGTATTAACATTGTAAGGTGCTTGGGGAAAAAAGCCTTTTTTTCCCAGCGACTCTAGCATGAGAATGACACACAAATGGCTTCTGTGCAAGAGGTGGTCAGGAAAACCAATGACATCCTCTCGGTATCACATCAGGTAAGACAGGCTTACAGGATCACTGAAAAGCAACCTGCAGACCCCCTCATTACAATAATATGAAGCATTTGCTGAACACTTTGTAGACTAAAATATATGGCACTGTGGGTGAGGTAATCCAGAAGCATGGCACACAGGGTCACATTTAATAAACACAGACTATGCACTGTTTCTGGCTGTAAAAGCCCATTGATCCGGTCAAGAGTTATATGAACAAAAAGCAGATGCCACAGCTTTCTGCAGAAATGATATGTTTCACTGCACAGTGGAACTTGCCTATTCAATCACAGAGTTCAGCGTAAAGAGAAGAGTAAGCAAACTCTCTAATAGTCTGATACAGAAAATGCTGTCACAGGTTCCTTAGCTGAGCTTACAACAGGCTAAGACGTGATCACAGTATTGTAACGCCTGTGGGCAAGTGAAATTAGCTTCCTGGAACTTTGATAGAGGAAATGCTCCTCCTTTTATAGTAGGCAGCAAACAACAAAACTAACAAAGTGCATTTGGTCCTGGTGGTGCTGCTCTGTGCTGTGAAATCGCGATTCCGCTGCAGGGGGGTTACGCCGACCTCTCAATATCTATAATCTGTGATCAAAGCACCTGACTGTCCTTCGGGATGGAGAGTGCTATAGAAACGTAGCATCACCATCATCATACTACAGTTACCTCTGCTCCCAACTTACAGACACTGGGGCCTTATCTGCACTAGGATATTTCCCACCACAGTTACCACTGGTTCAGCTCTACTGGTGAGAGCCCCAGTGTAGAGAAGGTGGTGGCAACCACTGCTGTTTTAACCACCGTCATGTAGATCTGTTACAGTGTCGACAGCCTATAGGGACAGATATTCCCTTTCTTGTAGGGAGAAGTGTCTTCACCTCCAAGAGCTGCAAAAACGAGCAGATACAGTGGAAGTTTTAGCCTCTAAATATTAGACTAATGGTGGCAACAAAAGTGAGGTGTTGGAAAATGAATAAACAGGGGAAAAAAACAAAAGAATGAGCAGCTATTTGGTTTGTCCATGTAGCTTGCTTTCACATTGTAATCATGTGACAGAAAAGCTGCAATATGCACGGTTGTTGTAGCCATGCCGGTCCCAGGATATTAGACAAGGTGGGTGTGGTACTAGCTTGAAAGCTTGTCTCTCTCCCCAACAGAAGTCGGTCCAATAAAAGATATCCCCTCCCCAACCTTGTCTCTCTAGAAAAGCTGTAAATCATAGTCACTGGCTGATGTACAGCGTCTCCCCTTCCACTGTAACTCTGACCCAGATTATTGGCATTTAGGGGAGAAAAACACATGTTTTCATTCAGAACGTCCAAAAGGCAAAAGCTTTCATCTACTCCTCTCCCAGATGTACTGTACCACATACTGCCTATTTCCAGCTCATCTTCAGCATCCCCCAAGGCCTATTCTAGTTCACAATTCATATTTCCTTCCACACAGATTTCTGCACACAGCTTTGGCTGTGGTTATTGAAGTTAAATGTCAAGAGGACCTTTGCCTGTCTGAAAGCAGGCTCGGTGGGTGAGACAGAGCGATCCCAGGTACTCTATGCTGTTGCTGGTCCATTCACAGCTGGAGCAATGGAAACTTATCTGATGCCAGCATTTTACTAACCAGACCTTGGGCATCAGGGTGGTAAGTAGGGGAAGAAGTGCATGAAAATCAGGGACAAAAAAGAGGGCCCACACTGAAGATATGATGAAGCCACAGTCACAATGTCTCCAACCACCGATGGCCTCCTCTCTGTACCGGCAGGTCCTTGAGCCGGCCACTAGCAAAACTTTCATCCTTTAAAATTCCAGAACACACATCCCCTTCTTGCATCTGTACAGTCACAACCAGAGTAATGTCTGGGTAATGATTCAGCTAATCATACTGAAAACGTGTACAAAGACAGCCACGAACCCTTCCAAGTGTGTGGTGTTTGGCAGGCTAAAGCTAACACACTGAACCAGGTTATCCTCACTTTTCTTTCCTTCTTGACAGCTCATTCACAATATTTATATTTGACTAAACCTGTGGCCACCATGTATGTTTATTTCTCTCCCCCAAAGAGTTATAGGTACCTAACGAGCACTTTCCTCCAAGAACCAACGTTGCATCTCGGATGAGACAGGGAGAAAAGCTGAGGGGTGGTTTCAGGGTTTATCGCTCCATTCCATTCATCGCCCTTGATAAATATTTATAGATGCATTAGGGCACTCAGCTCTTCTGCTAAAATAACATTCCTAAGCACCAAGAAAAAATAAAATAAAATAAAATAAAATCACTAGTGATTGGAACTGATTACAATGTTTTCTAAGTAGCTACAAAACTAGAGAGTCTAGCAAGGATCCAGGTAGTGGTGAGTTTCAAACCTCTGACTATACAACTTTGTTATTTCTCCTTAAATTTAAATAAAAATATACTTGCTTCTTGCAAATGAATGTGCAGGCACTAATCTGAACCTAGCAGTGGTCATCCCTGAATTCCCCTGCTTGCCAAGAACCATTCAAGTAATTTTTAACAAAGTCTAAAAGAAAAATACACAGAGTTGGGAATCCCCAGGAGGCATCTCATCCAAGTTTTATGGTCCTAATTACAGCCATTCCCCCCTCCTTACTCTGCATTCCTCTACTCTTGGCATGCCCTGTCATTTACTCTCAGAATGACATGCAGTATCAAACACTATGGCAACCAAACATTAATAGACAGAGTGGTATTTTTAGAAAGTGTGTGTTTTTAAAGGATCTGTACTCAGAGTTCCCTTTGTATTACACACAGGAAAACTCAAATGGTTTAAAATCCATTTTCCATGCACATCCAAAGTCAAAGGTCATGAGTGAAACCACCAGCGCATGATGAGATGACACTGCTCAAGTAGGAAATCAGAAGAGATCAGTGCACTTTACAAGAGAACAGTTTTCTTTTGAAACCTCCCATAAAAACGCTTTGTTGAATTTTTGATGGGGCATTGTCCGATTAGCACTGGCAAACACCTATGAAAATAGTACATGCAATAGTCTCAGAGGAAAATGCCCAGAGGGAAAGCCCTTCAGTCGGTTAAAAGAAAGCTGCTTTCCCTTCCCTTACAGCAGGTGGTTGGTTGTGATCTTTCACAGTTGCACAATGGTGTATGTATCGGCTGAAACATGCCTCTTCCAAAGGATGTGGAGACTTCGTTAGAACATGACCTCGCTTCGTAACCTTCTGTGCCTGTGCCATTGGAAACACACACAACAGTTAGCGAGAGAAACTTTCCGTATGGAGAGCATAGTTCAAACTTGTGCATATGTTGTAAGGAAATGACAGTTACTTACCAGTAACTGGAGTTCTGCACATTCGCACTCATGGGATCAGGGCTTCTATACGGTGAGCTTCCAGAATCTTCTGGCAAGCAGTGTCTGTTGGGGCCGCTCACCCCCACCCCTGGAAGTGGGTCCAACCACGCTTCAGTTCCCTCCTAGTACCAGAATTCCTGCTCTAGGACTCTGATGAACTGGGGAAACTGGAGTGGGGAGTGTGAATTCTCCAGTCAACAGTGCCAGGTCCTCAGTACCACACTAGGTCAGAGTCAACATCTGCTGCTGGATCCTTGGCACTGGACTTAGCTGAGCAGGACAGATCCAGAGACCTGCCATCTATGCCAGTCAGACGGCCTGTGTGGAGAGCATCTCTCCAAAGTCGCTGCTGGACTTACTGCAAGCAGCCTTAGACAACAGCCCTAAGAGCAGTCCCTGTCAGCAAGGGGGCGAGGCAGCTCTCCAGCCTCTGAAGGTCCTGAGGTTGCCCGTTGCATGGACCTTCCTCCTCTGTTTTACGGAAAGCCTGACTAACTGCCAATCTAACTGCAAACAGAAACAGCTCCCAAGGGGCAGAAAGAAGAAAAACAACAAGGGAATCGTCGAGGACACTGGGTGGGATCGGAGTCCACTGCACCTTGCGTGGCCAGACAGAATGGAACTGGACTGACACCCTCAGGAGCCTTCGCAAGGGGCGGGGAACAGCGATAACTCCGCTCACCAGAAGATTCCAGAAGGTCATGGCACAGGTACCTTGATCGCACACGTGGGAATGTGCAGAGGCCACTTGAGGAGAACAACTAGATTTTAAAGGCGACTTGTAAGTTATTCTTCTTTAAAAAGGGCTTGGGTCCTTTTTTGAGTCATCATGAAGGACACAGAAGGCCTGGAAGGGGGCTGGTTGGTATGTTTCTATTTGTTTTTTAATTTAGCAATGCCAGGAACGTCAGCTCTGGTCCTTCCCAGGTTTGCTGGAGGACCTGTTGGGGGCTGCAGAGGATTGTTAGCATTCAACTTTACAGGGATGGTTGAAGGTGCTGAATCTTTAACAGAGATGTTCTTCTCTCCAAAATGGTAGCCAATCATTGTAAGTAATTAGGCATTAACAAAAACAAACAAAAAGTGTTTTTAAGCAGTCTGGTTAACAATCCCCTCCCCTCTCCACTTTCAGTCTTGTGATAACCAGGGCCGGCTCCAGGCACCAGCTTAACAAGCAGGTGCTTGGGGCGGCCCCTCGGGAGAGGGGCGGCATGTCCAGGTATTCGGCGGCAATTCGGCGGAGGGTCCCTCACTCCCACTCGGAGCGAAGGACCTCCCGCCAAATTGCCGTCGCAGATTGCGATTGCGGCTTTTTTTTTTTTTTTTTTGGTTTTTGGCTGCCTGGGGCAGCAAAAACCCTGGAGCCGGCGTTGGTGATAACATGTCACTAACTCTCCAGTTACCAGACACATTCCCAGGCTAAACAGGAGCTGACTTTCTAATGTAAAAACAACCCTCCCCCTCCCCAGAATCCTCCGCCACTTTCAGGCTGCCTTTATCCATACAAACAAACAAACAAACCCCCAAAAACACACAAGCCCCATTTTTTTCCCTTTGCAAGTCACCTTAGATGACAATGTTGGTTTTGCTGTGTGGAGTGAGAAACTTGTTTCACAGCCCACTGAGCAGATGTTAATGCCTCAGGCCCACTATGGACATGGGCTGAGTTTGAACTGCTAACTTAGAAGAGCAAGTCTGTATATCTCCTGCCCACTTCTCAGAGCTAGAGTCCTCTGACCTGGTGTGGCCCGGAAACAGAAACCTGGAAATGAAACCCTGCATATCCCATTCCCAGTCCCTGAGCTAACCACTTCTGGATTATGATTTGTGCTCCCCATGTGGTGTTTCTCTGCTACAGTTCTCCTCTCCTCACTGAACATGGTGAAAGATCACCTTTTGTGGGTATGCCAAATATCATGTGACTGGATCAGCATAGAAACCTGATCCAATGCCTCCTACAGGCTTTTCACATGGGGGAAGATAAAGATTTTATTCATGTTTTTCAGGGGCATTATTAACACAGGATCCAGTCTTTTACTGTTACTGTTATCGCATCCTTCCCACCACCTGTGGTGTCCTTTTATAAGATAGACTGTGAGCTCTCTGGGTTAGGAACTTTATTTTTACTGCATGTTTGTCCACGTAACTAGAGCAATGGATCCTGTTGTCTGACCTAAGCCTCTAGGTGCTACCACAGCACAAACAAAAGAGAATAATGATACTAAACCTGCTCTCACTGAAGTGAATAGAAGTTTTCCCACTAATTTAAATGGAATCATGATTGGGTCTTTAGAATGAAAACCTGACACCTTAAAGAGGATGTGCAGTAACAGATCAATGGGGAATATTCTCCATTTTGTACATGAATATAAATAAGGAAAAGGACAATGATGTCAGGTTATGAGTGAGTCAGTCATATCCATTACAGCAGCATGAATGGAGCAGGGTCTTTGGGAAGAAGAACGATCCCCATACTTACTTGAATTACTGTGCAGTCTGGGTTCTTCCATCTAACCTGCAACACAGGGGGGGGGGAATTTATAAGGCAGGTAACTGACTGCAACAAAATGAAAAAAAACCCCAACCAATCTTGCTCTGATAGGGCACCTCTCATCCCAGGAATGCAAACAACTTTACAGACAATGAATGACAATGACAATGAATGAAGACTCTCAAACTCCTGTGGGGTATGGAAGGTAAAGAACATTATAGTAACTGTCTTTCTTCAAGATGCGCTGTCTACATGGATTCCACTCTAGTTGCGCCCCATGCACAAGAGATCACATTGTTTTGGCTGGCAGTGTCCATTGGGGCCATACCTGCACCCTAGATGTCCTCATCCCCCCACCCGGGAGCATAAAGGGAAGAGCAGTTCCCTCGCCAATACAGAATCCCAGAGGAATAGGACTCCATAGTAGCGGGGAAGGAGGGTGGGTTGTGGAATCTGTGTGAACACCACATCTTGGAGAACCAGTTATCAAAGGTAAGTAACCATTCTTTCTTCTTCGCATGATTGTCCACATGGATTCTACTCTTGGTGACTAACAAACAGTTATAAATCCATGGTACTCCCACATCTTAAATACTGCATGCAGACGTGGTCACCCCATCCCAAAAAAGATATATTGGGATTGGAAAAGTTTCAGAAAAGGGCAACAAAAATGATAAGTGGTATGGAACGGCTTCCATATGAGAAGCAATTAATAAGACTGGGACTTTTCATCTTGGAAAAGAGACGACTAAGGGTGGATATGATAGAGGTCTATAAAATCATGACTGCTGTGGAGAAAGTGAATAAGGAAGTGTTATTTACTCCTTCTCATAGAACTAGGGGTCACCAAATGAAATTAATAGG
The DNA here is from genome assembly GCA_003942145.1 of Platysternon megacephalum. Taxonomy (NCBI): domain Eukaryota; kingdom Metazoa; phylum Chordata; order Testudines; family Platysternidae; genus Platysternon; species Platysternon megacephalum. Next base: position 1,275,374 of record QXTE01000224.1, read on the forward strand.
CAGCAGGTTTAAAACAAACAAAAGGAAGTGTTTTTTTCATACACTGCACAGTCAACCTGCGGAACTCCTTGCCAGAGGATGTTGTGAAGGCCAAGACTATAACAGGGTTAAAAAAAGAACCAGATACATTCATGGAGGAGAGAGGTCCATCAATGGCTATTAACCAGGATGGGCAGGGATGATGTCCCTAGCCTCTGTTTACCAGAAGCTGGGAATGAGCGATGGGGGATGGATAACTTGATTCCCTGTTCTGTTCAATCCCTCTGGGGCACCTGGCATTTGCCACTGTTGGAAGACAGGATACTGGGCTAGATGGACCTTTGATCTGACCCAGTATGGCCGTTTTTATGTTTTTGTGTACTGTTTGCTTGGAGGTGGGTAATAGGAGTCCTACTTAACCAGTGACTTCAGGACAGCCCTACTAAAGTGGACATCCAATTTGGAAGTCTCTACCAAAGAACAGCATCTCTACCAAAGAACAGGATAGCTCAGTGGTTTGAGCATTGGCCTGCTAAACCCAGAGTTGTGAGTTTAATCCTTGAGGGGGCCAGTTAGGGAACTGGGGTAAAAATCTGTCTGGGGGTTGGTCCTGCTTTGAGCAGGGGGTTGGACTAGATCCCCCCTGGGGTCCCTTCCAACCCTGATATTCTATGAATGTAGAACTAAGGGCTGGTCCACACTACGGGCGGGATCGAACTAAGATACTTCGACTTCCGCTACGCTATTCGCGTAGCTGAAGTCGAAGTATCGTAGTTCGATCCCGCCCCTAGTGTGGACCAGCGCTTAGTTCTACATTCATAGAATATCAGTGTGGTAAGGGACCTCAGGAGTTATCTAGTCCAACCCCCTGCGGAAAGCAGGACCAATCCCCAGACAGATTTTTACCCCAGTTCCCTAAATGGCCCCCTCAAGGATTAAACTCACAACTCTGGGTTTAGCAGGCCAATGCTCAAACCACTGAGCCATCCTGTTCTTTGGTAGAGATTCTGTTCTTTGGTAGAGACTTCAGGACAGCCCTACTATAGTGGACATCCAATTTGGAAGTCTCTACCAAAGAACAGAATCTCTACCAAAGAACAGGATAGCTCAGTGGTTTGAGCATTGGCCTGCTAAACCCAGAGTTGTGCGTTTAATCCTTGAGGGGGCCATTTAGGGAACTGGGGTAAAAATCTGTCTGGGGGTTGGTCCTGCTTTGAGCAGGGGGTTGGACTAGATCCCCCCTGGGGTCCCTTCCAACCCTGATATTCTATGAATGTAGAACTAAGGGCTGGTCCACACTACGGGCGGGATCGAACTAAGATACTTCGACTTCCGCTACGCTATTCGCGTAGCTGAAGTCGAAGTATCTTAGTTCGAAGGTGGCGCGCTTGCCTCGCGTCCGCGCGGCGCCGCGAACGAAGTTCGCGGCTCCCACGTCGACCCCGGTAACCCCGCCCGCCCTGCAGGAGTACCGGAGTTCGAAGTAGCGCGTTCGGGGATCGACTCATCGCGTCCAGACAAGACGCGATAATTTGATCCCCGCTAGTTCGATGGCTACCCGCCGATTTCGGCGGGTAGTGTAGACGGGGCCTAAGATACATGTAGCTGCTCTATAGATTTCAGAAATAGGGACATTCTTCAAACAGGCAACAGAGGCTGCCTGAGTTCTAGGGGAATGAGCTCTAATGTGAGGAGGTTGCTCTAACTCGTAACATGTTCTTATACATGTGGAGACCTATTTAGAGAATTTCTGAGAGGATACTGCCTTATATCCTATCTGCAAAGGCCACAAAGTGGCAAAGTCTAGGTGTGCTCCTAAATAACTTCATCTTGTTAAGGTAGGATGATTAGTACGATAATGTCCTTACTACTATTTCATGATGTTTAGCTTCCCCTGGAATTGAGCGAGTGTTGGGGAATAAAAATGGGATATGAATAAATTGGTTCCTGTGGAACTCCAAACTACCACAGGCAGGAACATGGGATGAGGCCTGAGGGTGACCCTCTCCTTATGAATCATGATATAAGACGAACCCACCACAAGGTTCTCTCCCCTACCCTTCGAGCTGGTGTAAAAGCTATTTTAAAAGGTAGCCTTCATTGGTAAGTGGTGTAGGGAACAGTTTACTAAGGGCTCAAACAGGGGACATAAGAACGTAAGAATAGCCATACTGGGTCAGACCGAAGGTCCATCCAGCCCAGTAATCTTGTCTTTTGACGGTGGCTAATGCCAGGTGCTTCAGAGGGACCAATCAGCCCTGCTAATACTATATTGAGATCCCAAGAGGAGGGTTCCCAAACTGGGGAAAAAACATGAAAAAGGCTTTAAGGAACCTTGCCACTGTAGGGTGGGAAAATATAGCGTGTCAGACACATAGAAAAACATAAACTGTTGAGCAATAGTCAACATGGTTTCTGTAAAGGGAAATCGTGTCTTACTAATCTATTAGAGTTCTTTGAAGGGGTCAACAAACATGTGGACAAGGGGGATCCAGTGGACACAGTGTACTTAGATTTCCAGAAAGCCTTTGACAAGGTCCCTCACCAAAGGCTCTTATGTAAATTAAGCTGTCATGGGATAAAAGGGAAGGTCCTTTCATGGATTGAGAACTGGTTAAAAGACAGGGAACAAAGGGTAGGAATTAATGGTAAATTCTCAGAATGGAGAGGGGTAACTAGTGGTGTTCCCCAAGGGTCAGTCCTCGGACCAATCCTATTCAACTTATTCATAAATGATCTGGAGAAAGGGGTAAACAGTGAGGTGGCAAAGTTTGCAGATGATACTAAACTGCTCAAGATAGTTAAGACCAAAGCAGACTGTGAAGAACTTCAAAAAGATCTCACAAAACTAAGTGATTGGGCAACAAAATGGCAAATGAAATTTAATGTGGATAAATGTAAAGTAATGCACATTGGAAAAAATAACCCCAACTATACATACAATATGATGGGGGCTAATTTAGCTACAACGAATCAGGAAAAAGATCTTGGAGTCATCGTGGATAGTTCTCTGAAGATGTCCACGCAGTGTGCAGAGGCGGTCAAAAAAGCAAACAGGATGTTAGGAATCATTAAAAAGGGGATAGAGAATAAGACTGAGAATATATTATTGCCCTTATATAAATCGATGGTACGCCCACATCTCGAATACTGTGTACAGATGTGGTCTCCTCATCTCAAAAAAGATATACTGGCACTAGAAAAGGTTCAGAAAAGGGCAACTAAAATGATTAGGGGTTTGGAACGGGTCCCATATGAGGAGAGATTAAAGAGGCTAGGACTCTTCAGCTTGGAAAAGAGGAGACTAAGGGGGGATATGATAGAGGTATATAAAATCATGAGTGATGTGGAGAAAGTGGATAAGGAAAAGTTATTTACTTATTCCCATAATATAAGAACTAGGGGTCACCAAATGAAATTAATAGGCAGCAGGTTTAAAACAAATTAAAGGAAGTTCTTCTTCACGCAGCGCACAGTCAACTTGTGGAACTCCTTGCCTGAGGAGGTTGTGAAGGCTAGGACTATAACAGCGTTTAAAAGAGAACTGGATAAATTCATGGAGGTTAAGTCCATTAATGGCTATTAGCCAGGATGGGTAAGGAATGGTGTCCCTAGCCTCTGTTTGTCAGAGGGTGGAGATGGATGGCAGGAAAGAGATCACTTGATCATTGCCTGTTAGGTTCGCTCCCTCTGGGGCACCTGGCATTGGCCACTGTCGGTAGACAGGATACTGGGCTAGATGGACCTTTGATCTGACCCGGTACGGACGTACTTATGTCCCTGGATAGGAGGCTGATGTGCAGAGACTGCTGCTAGATGTACCCTTAGGGTGCTGAGAGAAATTCCAGATTGTTAGGGCTAGTAGATAGACCAGTCATGCTGAAATGGGTGATGTCAAGGGAGACAGGTGATGCTGAGGTGCCCAGATAGAAACCTCCTCCACTCAGCTTTCTGTCAGTCTAACTGAGGCTTTCCTGCTTTGGAGCAGAATGTTCTGAACATCAGCTAAAGAACTTCTTTTGGTAGATGTCATCCAACCAGCGTCTAAGCTGTCAGATGTCATGATGCTTGGTCTGCATGCGGACCCTGACTCTTGTTCTGTGAGACTATGTTGGGCACAGCCGGCAAGGTGGATCGGGGTCTGTGTTGAGAGGTTCATCAGATCTGAGTACCAGAAGCCGCCTGCCCCATGGGGAGGCTATCATGATCCTAAATCCTGCATCCTGCCTCAGTTTCCTCAGGAACCTTGGTATCATTGGGATTGAGGGAAAGGCATACATCAGTCCCACTGTTGAGGGAATGAAAGAAACATCTTCAGACTGATTAATCAACTCATCGACCATTAGATCATCCAGTCTGATCTCCTACATATCAGAGGCCATTACATTTCATCCAGTTACCGCTCTATGGAGCCCAATCATTTGTGCTGACTAACGCATATATTTCTGAAAGGTAACCAGTCTGGAAAGCAATGACTCTGAAAAGGATTTAGGAGCCACGGTGGACAAGCAACACAACATGAGCTCCAGTGTGATGATATAAAAAAAAGCGCTAATGCAATCCTCAGGGGAGTAGTGTATGGTAACAGCAGTAAGGTGATTTCCCCTCTCTTTTAGGCATTAGTGAGACAGATGCTGGAATACTCCATCCAGTTCTGGTGCCCACATTTTAAAAAGAAGGTTGAAAAATAGGAGAGTGCAGAGAAGAGCCACAAAAATGATCTGAGGGATGGAGAAAATGCCTTACAGTGAGAGACTTAAAGAGCTCAATCTAATTAGCTTCTCCAAAAGGAGACTGAGGTGACTTGATGACAGTGAATATGGATCTTCACTGGGAGAAAATATCAGGTATTAAAGGGCTCTTTAATCAAATGGAGAAAGGCATACGAAGAACCAGTGGCCCTGTTTTATGTAGCCCAAGAGCCTGGGGTGGAATCTCAGCTCTCTGGGTGCCCCTGGAGAGAAACTATGGGAGGACTGAGGTTTAGCTGCATCTTTCCTTTCGGTGTCGAGGAGGCTTGCATCAAGCAGTCCAGGAGGAACAATTCTAGGTAGACTTCTCTAGCTTTAGGAGTTTGTTTTGAGTAGGAGCAACATATGGACCACTGCTCAGGGGCATGTCCCTCCCCATGACAAAACAGGCATTGGGAGTGCCTGTCTTTAAACGTCATTGAAGCTTCTGGTTTTGAACCCTAAGGATTTTGGTTCTGATATTGTATTAGAGACCCTCTGTGGGGGGTAGGGATGGAGGTGGTCCTGGCCTAAAAACTAAATATCTGATTTTAAAATGTTTAGGGTTTTTTTGTGCCAATGGCCAAAAAGACTCACAGTACTAACTAACTGTACTAAAGAATAACTATCACTAGGACATCTAGGGCACAGGCATGTGCTCATCAAATACTGCTGGCCAAACTCTCACCCATGGGTGCATGCACACTGTGATGGGGTGTCCACCCCACACAGGACTGGAAGGGGCTAAGGTGGCCAGGTAGACCTATTAACTGCACCTGCAGGAAGAGCCAGGGAACAGGGAATTGAGGGCAAGCAGGTTCAGCTGGGCAGGAACAGGCGTGGCCCGTTAACACCTCTGCAGTCATAGGAGAAAAAGGGGGTTAGAGGGTTACAGATTGTTGTAATAAGCCATATACAGGTCTGTCATCTTACGCTGGGGTTACGTTCCGCTGTCAGCGCCTAAAGCGAAAACCGCGTATAGTCAAAATTACATTGAGTGTAATGGCGGGAAGAATCGCCCGCACTACAGGAACAGTATTTAAATTGTTATTTTTCTCTTTTTTGGTTTTTTTTCCTTGTTTTTGCCGACCGCATAAAGCTGAAATCGCACATGTTAAATGCGCCTAAGATGCAACAGACCTGTATCCAGTATCTCTATTCAGTCTATGATTTTTAGTGTCTAGCAGAGTAATGAATTTAAGTTGCCAGGCTCATCTTTTGAAAGTGTTGTGCAGGTTTCCTTTGACTGTGAAATCCTTAACAAACATCGCATCCGCCATAATCTCTCCACTGCTGAGAGGACAGCCATGCAGTCCCTGAAATCTAACCACTGGACAGTGATCAAAGCAACAGATAAAGGAGGTTCCACTGTAGTTCTCAATCGTGGTGACTACATTAACAAGGCCAACCCACAGCTCTCCAACACAGCCTACTATGAAGAACTCAGAGAAGACCCCATACCACAATTTACCCAGGAACTTACGGATGTCATCAAATCCTTCCCCCAAATAACTCCAAGAGAAACTCTACAAACCCATCCCCCACAAACTCACCCAGGAACCTTCGACATGCTCCCAACATACACAAGCCAGGGAGCCCCGGCAGACCCATCGTATCTGGCCACGGCACTCTGACTGAAGAATATCAGGACTCATAGAAACCATCCTCAAACCACTCACCACACAAAGGGCCAGTTTCCTCCAGGACACAACTGACTTCCTCCACAAACTCTGCAACATTAACAGCCTCCTTCAGAACACCATCCTTACCACCATGGATGTCACTTCCCAATTCACCAATGTCACTCACAATGACGGCATAGCTGCCTGCCTCAAATATTTGCAAGACAGTGGACAACCCCTAAGCCCCCTCTGACCTCACACTACTGGTGGTTACCTGCCACCCCACACTGGAGCCCAGATGCGGTATCATCAAACAACTACAACCCATATGCAAAGGGGACCCCATCCTGAAAGAAAACTTTCCTGAACCCCCACTTCTGGCCTTTAAACAAGCCCCCAACCCCTCCAAACTCATCATCAGAAACAAGCTCCCCACAGACCCGGACACCAATTCCAAGTGACACCAGACCCTGTCAGAACAACAGATGCAAAACCTGCAGCCGTATCTCCAGTTCTACAATGATCAGCACCTCACACTACATACCTTTCAAAATCCATGGGTCCTACACATCCCTATCACAACATGTGGTATTCCTCATCCAGTGCACTAAATCCCTCAATAAGAACTACGTGGGTGAAACCAGACAATCACTCTGCTCTCAAATGAACTCACACGGGAAAATGATAAAAGACAAAAACACCCTATCCCCTGTAGGCGAACACTTTTCACAAAGTGATCACTCTATATCTGACCTCTCAGGCCTCATCCTCAAAGAAAACCTGCACAACACTCTAAAAAAAAAAAAAGCCTGGGAGCTTAAATTCATTACTCTGCTAGACACTAAAAATCATGGACAGAACAGAGATACTGGATATATGGCCTATTACAACAATCTGTAACCCACCAACCCCCTCTTATGACTCTAGCTTGAACGGTTTCTTACAATAGGTGCTAATGACTTATGTTAAACAATCTGTTCCACCTTGCATTTTGCTGTGATGCTGGGAGCTCCTTCCCCAGACCGGAAGAAGAGCTCTGTGTTACTCAAAAGCTTGTCTCTCTCACCAACAGAAGTTGGTCCAATAAAAGATATTACCTCATTGACCCTGTCTCTCTAATGGTAGCCCAGCAAGTTGTGAAGGACTGGGAATTATGTATTGGCAATGTCAATTCAAACATTAGCCAAGAGTTCACTGTGGACAGAAGCCATAGGCGGAAATGGTACCTAGAAGATACTACAGTAATTGGCATGCTAGAAATACATGCACTGATTAAAAAATATGAGCGAGTGTAGGGTAAATGAAAGAGATTACTGCTGGTTAGATTGAAATGCTGTGGACTCGTTCAGTGATGACTCATAAGAATCTTCGAACTCCCTCTCTTCCCCGTATTTTCCATGCAAGGTACATTACACATTTGGAAAAAGAGAGTGAACATCTGCTAAGCATCCAAAATATCTAATGGAGGAGGAAGATTCCAGGGATAAAAGCCTTGTATGATTTAAAGCCAACATGATATTACCTTCAAAAACTGTTGATTTCACTGAAGTCAGACGTATTATTGCTAGTAAAAGAAAACCCAAAAGCCCAAACAAGCCTATCCTTTCAACTAGTGATGGGTAAACCTCAGAGGAGTCAGAGAAGCCCCAAACATCTGGCTGCTCCTGTAACCCTAAAACCCCCACAATACCAACTGGCAAAGAGTTCACTATTCTGTAACAGCAACTCCTATCAAGCCTGACAAACTCACTACACCTGACACACTGCTTTCATAGTATTTACCCCAAAAGTGTCTTGTGAGGTATCAAACGAAAGCCAATAACACACTGCTTATAATATCACTGCGAAATGTATATACTGATACTATATAAGGAATCATCGGTGCGTGTGTATAAAAATTATGCTTTAAAGTCTGTAACAAGGCAGAGTGAACGAACAGGTCTTCTGCCAGATAAAAGCATGTCTCTTCAGCTATCCTGTCTCTGAGGTAAATTAAGCATTGTAAGGACGACACAAAGGAAGCCCCATTTATATGTAAAGTCAACAGGAAAAACAGGTTGATGAGGGATGCGAACTCAACAGGTAAGTACCCCAGCGTATGAACCCCAGGCAGTTATCCTGACTCTGGGAACAAGGAGAATGGACTTTGGGAAATATAAGGAAAAGCAAAAGGACACCATTATCCACTTCACTGAGGATACCCTTGCCAGAGGGGGATGGTACGGGAAGGAATGGATCCTGGATTCAATGAAAACCAGTAAACTCTGCGGAGAGACTTTGAGGGTGAGAAACTGCATTAGACAAGGGTTAAGTCTTAGGCCTTAAGTCTTAGGCCTGGTCTACACTAGCAAATTAGGTCTGTTTAACTAAATTGGTCAGGGATGTGAAAAATCCACACCCCTGATTAGTGCAATTAAGTTGACCTAAGACCCCGTGCAAAGTTCTTCCGTCGATCTAGCTACTGCCTCTCAGGGAGGTGTATTACCTACGCCCATGGGAGAACCCTTCCCGTTGGCATAGGTAGTGTCTACACTGAAATGCTACAGCAGTGCAGCGGTGCCGGTGCAGCGTTTTAAGGGTAGACAAGCCCTTAGTCTCTAGAATGAGTGTTACACTTCTGGTGGTTTGTAACCATTTCTGTTTCCATTATTCTTACGCAATACTAACCTGAATCTGTGACTCTCTGTTCTTTGTTGATAAATATATTTGTTTTTACTATACATAGATTACAGTGCTGTGTTGACATAAAGTGTGACACCTGAATCATAACCTTCCAGCTGTGTATATCTCTTTGGGAGGCAGCTTACCTGGTCATTTCTGTCAGTGTCCAGTGACAGGGGCTGGATGCTACAGGGGAATGCTCTTCAAAAGAGGTGCAGGGATTTGGGTGCATCTAAGGTAGCCTGCAAAGCAAGATAGGCCTGACAGAGTCCTGAGGACAGTGTCTGAATGGTTGACAGGCTGGTGCTGTACAAGAGCCGACACCCAGCTACCACAAGAAAAACTCCCTCCCGCTAGAGCAGGGAGGTAACAAGGTGACTCACAATCCTGGGTGCCCTGAGAAAGGGTCACACCGTCTCAGTACCTATTTGGGCTGGAGACCTTGTGAGAACAGTCTCATGTGTGAAATTTCATCCCAGCCAGAAGCAGGAAGTGAATAGGTGCATGGAACAATAAAGAATAAAAATCCAAGGTTGTCAAAGCTCAGCAAAGATTTGTCTCAGGTGAGACATGAAACGTTTGGACTGATACTTGTCTAATCCAAATCTCTTTGTCCATCCTTAGTTTAAACGTGGAAAGTGCGAGCAAACATCTGAATACAGAGACAATGGAACCCTGGACATTACTACTGTCCCAAGCAATGGCAGCAATGGAGAGAGCAAACATGTGACAGAGCAGCGAGAGGAACAGAAAGACAAGCCTGATAGGCCCAGCTGAGTGTCCGGAGGAGGTGTAACAGCAACAAGAAGCCTCCATAAACTGCCCAAACCCAAAGCTGTTACATGAATGCTTCTGCAGTGCTTGGTACACTGAAGTGGAGAGTTTGCAGACACTCTAATCTCAGACACAGAAATCAATGGGAGAAGTGATTTACAGCTGAGATAGCCTTTTACCTCTGTCCTTTCCATTCTGCAGCTTTTCCTCTTCTTCTTCACCTACTTCCTCTGCTTTAAAAACAAACAAATGTCAGACAAACAAGCATGGAAACGAGTCGCTAGAAAGCGTTTTTCTACAGGAGGGAGCTCGCTAAGAGCCACGCTGGCTTTTGAGACTCACACTGGAAAGAGGGAAGGGGGCTGTGCTGGAGTGGGAGCCCTCAGGAGTACTTCAGACCGACTAAGCTGGAATTCTTTCATGCTGTAGTGGCAGCTGCAGCATCCTTTCAATTGGCAGAGCGTATGCTCCTTCTACCGACTGGTTCCATGACTCCCATTTTCACGTTCACCCCACGGGGGCAGTGCCTGCACTCGCCAATAGGACTGTGCCTGGCCCCATGTAGCTTGATACACCAAGACCATTGGTCCTCTTGTGCACCTGTGCAGCCATATTTGAGCCTTCAAAGAGACTAAGAGCTGCTATATAACCCGGACAATGGGACAATGGGTCAAACACAGATAAAAAACGGTGACTTACCTGTTGTGTAACAGTTGTTCTTCGAGATGTGGGTGCAGATGTGTATTCTGCTCAGGTGTGCACTGCCTTGTGCACTGAGAGCTGGAGACTTTTTGCCACCCATTGAGACACTGCACACGCCTTATACCTCCTCATGGCCCTTCCTGGGGCTATATTAAGGTGGTTCCACCCTGACCACGCTCAGTAGTGCTCCAACAAACTCGAGTCTCTGGGCAGGAATCAGTGCAGACTTTTCTCTGTTCAGGATAAGATGAAGGTGATTGAACAGGTGGATGATATAGTCAATGGACCTGACTGTGAGAGAACCCCTGGACCAGCCAACCATCAAGGTAAGGGAAGACATGTATCCCGTTCCTCCTCGAGAAGGCCGCTACGCATTTGGTGATGACAGGCCAAAGGGAAGTACCATGTACTGATGATGACAAGTATGAGGAATTTCCTGAGGCTGAGTAACACAGCTATACGGAGAAGATCAAGGGCAGCCAAACAACCATTGCCATCTAGAGAACGGAGGATTGAAGCTCGGGTAACCAGGCACAATCTCACTTGCTTGATGAACTTGTTGAGAGCCCAGAGGTCCAGGACAGTCTCAGTTCCACTCTTGTGTTTGGGGATCAGGAAAAAGAGTGGGGGAAACTTACTCTGTGCCCCAGGGCGAGGAGAGCCTGACCCTCCTGAAGGAGCACAGACTCATGAGATGGGTCTCTGAAAAGGGACAGAGAAGGAGGGTAGGGAGGAGGGGTGGAAATGAATGGGCCTGAATATCCCAGGCCCATAGTACTTAGGATCCACTTGTCTAAAGATATTTGTTCCCATGGGCTGAGGAAGTGGGATAATCTGTCTCCACACTGAGCAGGGATGTGTAGATCATTGTTGGTTGCTATGCTGTCCTCGAAAAACAAGTCCCAAGAGTTGTGTCCCTACCGAAAGCTGAGAGCACAGTGGGTTAGTGGTAATGTTAGATGACCTTCTTTTCTGAAGCCCCTCTCTCCTCCAAGAAGCGTAGTATCATCTGGGAGGACAGAAGGGCTGTCCATGAAAATAATCTGAATATTTCTGCAGGGGCTTGTACTAACACTTCTTGGAGGCTGGAAGATAAACTCCCGGGGAACTGAGAGTCACTCATGAATCTTTAAAAGAGAAACACCTAATTTGTCTTGTCAGAAAATACAAACTGTCCATCAAAAGACAGAATTTCAGTGGTTTTCTGGATATCTGGTGCTATCCCAGAATTAAATAACCAAGATGCCCTCTTCTTGATGATGGCAGTGGTCATTGTTCTGGAAGAATCAGACATTATGTTGAGAGTAGACTGTAGTGAGGTCTTTGCCACAAGCAAGTGCTTTGTCAAGAAAGCTTTCAACTTCTCTCTGGAGTTGTCTGGCAATTTGTCCATGAATTTAGACATCACCGCCCACTAAAAGAGCTTGCTGGTCATTATTCTCACCTGGAGTGAAGCAGTAGCACACATTTTCTTTCTAATGCGTCCAGTCTTTTAGGTTCTTTTTCTTTTGGGGTAGAATTAAATCTTCCTTGTGGTGTCCTCTCATTAGCTGCCATGACAATTAATGAGTTTGGTTTTGGTGTGAATAGACACACTCCTGCTTCTGGGAAGGGACATGATATTGTTTTTCTGTTTGCTTGGCTATTGGGGCTAGTGATGCTGACGTGTGCTACAAAGATTTGGCTGTCGATAAGAGGGCCTATGTGAGGACCTGGGGACTAGAACCTAGGCCTGCAGAGCCTGGGGTGGCTGATAGTCCCAGCGTGCCAGGAAGCCATCCAGAGGCACAGCCAGGAAACACTGGGGAGACTAGGGGCCACAGGAAGTACTGCTCACAAGACCCAGAGTGACATTCCTCGTGGCCCTCTGATTGGCCAAGTGCCCCAATTTAATCCCAGGGGTTGCCCCAGGAAGGTGTCTGGGTAAGTACACAGATTTTGCCCCGCTGCAACACCAGACTTTGTCTTGTTTCCTGATCTCTGGTCTCTGATGACAGGCTGACTTGGACCCTGACTCCTGATTCTAGCCCACTACTGCCTCTGGTCTCCGATCTCTGACCCCGCCTCCGATTCCTGCCCTCTCGGTTCTAACCCGGTACTGCCTCTGGTCTCCGGTCTCTGACCCCAGCCTGACTCTGACCCCACGTCCTGCCTCTTGGTTCTAACCCAGTACTGCCCCGATCTCTGGTCTCTGATCCCAGTCTTACTCTGACCCTGATTCCTGCCTCTCGGTTCTATCCTGGTACTGCCTCTGGTCTCCGGTCTCTGCCTCTCGGTTCTAACCCGGTACTGCCCCTGATCTCTGGTCTCTGCTCTCTCGTCTCTGACGCTGGTTATGGGACTTGGCCTTGCGATTCCTCCAACTCCTGGTCGGAGACTCCTATCTCTGGTGGGCAGACCTCAGCCCAGCGGTGACTGCTAGAGGCAAGACCACCTATGCCCTGGGTCCCTTACAGCATCACTAATAGAGGGGGCAACGCCTCCCAGGGCTGAAGCCTGGAGGATGTCTACCAATTTGTGGGTATTCTCCTGTAGCAGCTCAGATTAAATGCCCAGAACTGCAGCCATTCTCCTGAGCAGTTCCTGGTAGAACTTGAAGTCCTCTGGAACTGGGGAAATCAAAGTCAGGGCCACCAAATCGTCCAAGGAGGGTGTTGACAGTGCTGCTGGAGCTGAAGGTGTCACCTGTGGTACGGTTTGGTTCTCAGGCAAAAGGTTAACCACAGAGGAAGAATGTAGTCCTGGACTTCCACAACAGGCTGGTCCATGGCTTGGGCCGTTCCACAGGTAAGGGGATCTTACATCCAACGTATGCAGAGAACTGGATCTGTGTGAATGAGAAGCACCCCTAGGATACAGCAAGAAGTCCAGTACATTGTGGGCCAGGCAGGTCTGTCTCCATTCTCAGTACCAGTGCTTACTCCCTGGGTGTTTGGATGATGTATGTGATCTCATTTGCTGACATGGGGAATGAGAAGAGTTGCAGGACACTGACCTGGAGTGAGAAGAGCTGTTAGAATAATCACTAGGTGTGGTGGGTGCCCAACTGGTAGGGCCTCTGGAAAACCTGACTTGTCCACTGTACAACATGGAAAAGGTAACATTGATACGCAGGTTGGCACCGTAGACAGTCTTGCCTGGGGTCTGGTACAGAGGATGGATCCCCTATTGGTGCTGAGGGGTCAGGATTCAGACCCGACTCTGATGTAGCTACTGATACTGAGGATGCTGGTACCAAGGCTGGTTTTGTAGACAATGCTGAGAGAGAGTGGGTGGAGCCTGTCTCTTAATTGGTACTGGAGCTGAAGGCCATCTCTGCCCCAAACCTGAAGTCAATGAAGGGCCTGAGATAGCCTGGGGCACTGTCCCTTCACTGATATCCTGAGTTAGCGGGAATGCCAGGACAGCTAGACAAAGCAAGTCTGAAGCTGCCAGGAACCTTGCCAGGTCGATGGCACTGAGAGCGATAGTGCTGGAGTTTCCGTAAAGACCAGACTTGACAGCAGTCCCACGGATGGTTCTGGAGTCGCTGGCACGGCACTGGGATTCTCCCATCCTGATACTGGGCAGACATGGGTCTGTCCTGGGTACCAGTCTTGTTGACAGTGAGGTCCTGCTCTCGATGAAGAGGAGAATAAATCCCTCCTCGATTTCTGGCACTCTTATGAGTCCTCTTACATGGGATCTGTTGAATGATCTCGGACCTCTTTCCTGCCTCCATGACTGATCAGAGTTCTGGGGTCTGTCCCCAACTCCTGCAGAGGTAGAGGATACCAGTTAACCGAGTGGTTGGAACAGGGTCCTCGTCCCAAGGCAGGTCTCACAGCCTGTTCCAACAAATGCTGCTTTAGATGACGATCTCTTGCAGTCTGCATCGTTTTCGTAACAGAACAATAGATACTCCACTATTCCTTGATGTGGTTCTCGCCGAGGCACAATAAGTAGGAACAGGCAATGCCCGAAGTCCGGGGAATGCTCCAGAACTATACAAACTAACTGCACCACTAAATATACTAATAAACTAACTAATCTAACAAACTATGGGTGCTAACTGCCAGAAACTATTTACACTAGGAAATACCGAATCACAAAGTGTGACGCAGCAGGGAAATCATGAGGAGATTCCAACACGGGGAGCTCCAACTCAAGCCGCAGGTGGTAAGAAGGAAATGAGGGGGGGTTTAGGGAAGTGCCACCTTGATATAGCCTCGAGAGGAGGCACAGAGCATGCATGCTGCTCCGACGGGTACTACAGCGGCAAAAAGTCTCCAGTTTGCAGTGCACAAGATGCCAGCACACTGGAGTGGAATACAGGTTTGCACCCACTCCAAGCAAGAAGATCCACTCTGAAGGAAAATCTGAAACAGTTTTATGGAGATCCAAGAGGAAGAACACTTGATGTTAATTACTGAAGATCTAGAGCCTAATCATGTGAGGTGCCAAGAGACCTCAACACTCATGGAAGTCACTGGGGTGGCACAGTTGTAACTGAGAACAGATTCTGTTCCAATAAATACACGTCCTCTCATTACGTCTCTCAGTGAGAGAAAGGAAGTGCATGCTGATGGAGCACGTAGAGTCACAGAGTTTAGAGTCACAGAGTTTAAGGCCAGAAGGGGCCACCAGATCATCTAGTCGGCCCTCCTGCATATCCCAGTCCACCGACACCACCCGCACATGAAACCCAACAACCAAAATGACACCAAAGTATTACAGCCCACAGGAGACTAGACTATTGTGTGTCTCCGGGAGAGAATAGAAGGGACCAAAGAGCACCAAATGCCAGATACCTCTGCAATGGCAAGGAAATTATTGAGCTATAGCTAGATAATACTGACAAGAGACCTGTACCCACATGCTGCAGAGGAAAGCAAAAAAACCCCAAAGTTACTGTCAATCTCGTCTGGGGGAAAATTCCTTCCCGACCCCACATATGGTGATCAGTTAGACCAGGGGTCGGCAACCTTTCAGAAGTGGTGTGCCGAGTCTTCATTTATTCACTCTAATTTAAGGTTTCGTGTGCCAGTCATACATTTTAACGTTTTTAGAAGGTCTCTTTCTAGAAGTCTTTAATATATAACTAAACTATTGTTGTATGTAAAGTAAATAAGGTTTTAAAAATGTTGAAGAAGCTTCATTTAAAATTAAATTAAAATGCAGAGCCCCCCGGACCGGTGGCCAGGACCCAGGCAGTGTGAGTGCCACTGAAAATCAGCTTGCGTGCCGAAGGCGGCCCCCGTGCCATAGGTTGCCTACCCCTGAGTTAGACCCTGAGCATGTGAGCAAGCACCTGAGAGGGAGAATGCTCCGTGCACCTCAGCCCTGACCCCCTGTGACGGGTTGGTTCACAGAAACCCCCTTGGGAGCTGCCAGCTGATGTGCCAAGGCCACCTCTGTTTCTATTCTCCCTGCTAGCTCAGTGTTTTCAGCAGCAACCCGTCACACCCCCCCGTCCAATGTTCCAACTTCAACCGTAATGCTTCAGAGAAAGACCAAAATCTCCCCCAGAACATATGGGGGGTATCCCTTCCTAACCCCTGCAGATGGCCAGCTGAAGCATGAGGTTTTAGGAACGTAGGACATAAACTGGAATTGAGCAACAAGGCTCACTTTATTTAACTCCAGTGAAGCTGAAGTGAATTTATGGGCCAGGCTAGTATTTATGTTGAGGAGAATGTGGACAGAAGGGCAAGTTCCTTCTCACTTTTTTTGGGGGGGCGGGGGAGGGTGTCATATCTCTGTATGTAGCATTTCTAGTAAAATAATGTAAACAGATAATAGTTATTACAGGCAGTGATATTTCCCTTGACCCATATTTAAAAATATATAAATAGAGTTTTGAAAGAGAAAAAAACACCTGTAATAGAAAGCACAATTTGAAAAGCCTGAGTAATGTAAATTGGTTCTGACCAAAGGGGATCTTTAATAGAGAAGTCAAAGAACCTGGCATTTTCTTCATTGTTCTGACTACAGCCAATTGATAAATATCACTTTGAGAAGTCAGAAGTGCTTCTACCAATGGCCTTTTCCATGGTGCCCGACACAACAACTGAAATATGTAATATGATGATGGCAGAAATCACTGATTGAAACTAAAGAAGATTTTTAAAAATCACAAAGGTGAGCTGGGACTCCAGGCAATTTCTGAGTCTGGCTGCGACGCTTGTCTCCTGCTTCTCAAGCTAAGTGGGGCTGGGAAAGTTAGACAGCAGCCTGCTTAGTCCCTAGGATAAGGAGTATATGTTACCCTATGTTGCTTTTGAATGGCCTAGCTGGTCATCACTCTAAATGGTATCCAGGATTTCCTGGCCAGGGAAGATTGTGTCAACATGGAACTTTCCTAAGGGTAGGGACTGGGGGAAAGTCAAACTCTTTGTGAGAAGCCCACGCGTTATACTCAGATCTATCTACTGTCTGCTGACTATCTGCAAAAGCAATTCTTCCTTCCCCTTTTTGCTCCCCTCAGGGCACTGGTTTTGAATGCCGACGAAGATGCTATAGGCCAAACAGATGCTAGGTACTGTAGCTCACACCTGTGACTCACAAAAACATGCCCAACGTTATGTCTGCAACGATAGCTGGCAGGGAACCCAGGCCTGGAGGAGGTTTAAGTTCTCCTAGTGTAACTCCTGACTAACGTGTTAAATCCCATTGAATCTCATCAGCTGCGTATAACTTGTGCTTTTCCTAATTTACACAAATTAAATTATTTCAGATATTTTCAAGGGATCGGTCTTCTTTAGTTTCGGCATATAATCAAATACAAGATTGTAATTAATTTTATCTTCAATCCCCCATGCATTATAAATGCCTTACATGACAAGACTGAAATAACTGTCAACAGCACAAACCTTGCTTTGTTTGTATTTGTCAAACACTGTACAGATTTCAAAAGAGACCAGGAGATCAGAAGTCCTGTATCCCTGATACAAGTCACTGTGGGCCAGGGTCTGATCTCAGGTACGTTAGTGTAAATCTGCAGTACTATTAAAAGCAAGAAATAAAGTACTGCAGACATCTGTCTTGGGCTGAGAGTTTATTCACCATGTTTCAGCTTGAGGGGAACAGAACTGTGCATCTCTGAACATGGTGATTTACTGAAGAAACACAAGGTCCCTTAAGAGAAGGTTACTCACCTTGCGCAGTAACTGAGATTCTTCGAGATGTGTGTCCCTGTGGGTGCTCCACTTCAGGTGATTGTGCGCCCCTGCATCTCTAGTCGGAGAATTTCGACAGCAGTACCCAGTTGGGCTGCACATGCTCTCTCCCCATCCTGTGCCTGTAGCAGCGATTAAATAGTTCCTTCTCTACCACAGAGGACCTTACTAGAACTCCGAAGTAGAGGGGAGGAGGGTGGGTAGTGGAGCAGCCACAAACGGTGCACATCTCAAAGAACCTCAGTTACTGCGCAATATGAGTAACCTTCTTCTTCTTCTTCTTCTTCAAGTGATGTCCCAGTGGGTGCTTCACTTCAAGTGACTGTAGAGCAGTGACCCTGGAAAGGAGGAGCTTCAGAGTTGGGTCTGTGATCGATAATAAGACCATGTGTCGTAATAAAGTGTCGTATGTTGAGTCCTGCTCAATTGCGTAGTGTTGAATGAATGTTGACCCTCACATTTACAAACACCTCGGGAATGGAGGTTGTTCATAACTCTGAAACGTTCGTTACTCTGAACAAAATGTTAGGGTTGTTCTTTCAAAAGTTTGCAGCTGAACATTGCCTTAATACAGCTTTGAAACTATACTATGCAGAAGAAAAATGCTGCTTTCCCTTTATATTTTTTAGTGGTTTATGTTTAACACAGCACTATACTGTATTTGCATTTATTTTTTGGTCTCTGCTGCTGCCTGATTGTGTACTTCCAGTTCCAAATGAGGTGTGTGGTTGACTGGTCAGTTCGTAACTCTGGTGTTCATAACTCTGAGGTTCTACTGTGGCTGCTTTACATATGTCTGTAACAGGTACATCATTAAGGAAGGCTACCAATGTGGACAGCGAACTGGTAGAATGTGTTCTAACCCTCGGTGGGGGTTGTAGTTCATGTTGGCGGTAGCAGAGATAAATGCACTCTGAAATCCATTTGGAAAGTCTCTGCTTAGATATAGCGTCTTCTTTAGATCTCTCCATAGTAGAGAGAAACAGCTTTGGTGCCTTCCTAAATGGTTTAGTCCGTTCGAGATAAAAGCCTAGTGCCCTTATGACATCCAGAATATGGAATGCCACTTCTGAGGTTTAGGGAAGAATGCGGGAAGATGGACTTTAGGTAGAAACTTAGGATGTGGTCTTAGAACGACCTTGTTCTTGAAAAAGATTGTGTATGGGTGGTATGCCATAAGGGAGACAAGGAAGGCTACTTTCATTGAAAGGTGTAATAGACAACAGGTAGCCAAGGGTTTGAACAGAGGTCCAGTAAGGGAACGAAGTACTAAATTAAGATCCCATGGAGGCGTTGGTACTTTGAGTTCGGGATAGAGTTTCCAGATACCTTGTAGGAATCGTTTTGTAATTGGATGGGCAAAGACTGAGAACCCATCCACTTTATGGTGAAAGGTTGTGATCGCTGCAAGGTGCACTCTGAGTGAGCTCGTTGAAAGAGCTGAGATTTTTTAGCTCAAATATATAGTCCAGGGCTAGTAGTAGAACGGAAGTGGTGGCTCTGATTCGTTTGTTCTTGTGGAGGTAGGTCAAATGTGTAGTCAATCATCTGCTGTTTAGCAAGATATCCTTCCCCGCTTCTGAGCAGATCATCTTTTCGCCTTGGAACCATGAGAGAGCCATGCTCTCAGGTGGGAGTATCTTCAGGTTAAAATTTAAAATTAAAAATAAAATAAAATAAAAAAAAAAGGTTCAGGTGCAAGATCTGGCCTGCATCTTGTGATAGGAAGTGTCGAAGAAGTGGGAGCACACATGGTGAACATTCCAACCTCTGTTGTAGGTATGGAAACCAAGTTTGTCTGGGCCGTTTGGGGGCTATCAGGATGACCCTGCATTGGTTGGTCTTGATCTTTTAAATGACCCTGGACAACAATGGGGTAGGAGAGAAAGTGTAAAGGAGAGAGAGAGAGATCACTTGATCATTACCTGTTAGGTTCACTCCCTCTGGGGCACTGGCATTGGCCACTGTCGGTAGACAGGATACTGGGCTGGATGGACCTTTGGTCTGATCCAGTATGGCCATTCTTATGTTCTTAAGAGGTGCATCCCATCTGAGGAGGAAGGTGTCACCTCTGGATCCCGGTCCCAAGCCTGCTCTGGAGCAAAATGTTGGAGATTTGCTGTTCTGACTCGTGGCAAATAGATCTATTGTGGGGAATCCCCATTGTTGGAATATGTCCTGTATCACCAAGGTTTACTTCCCACTCGTGATCGTGGGAAAACTTTCTGCTTAACATGTCTGCTGTGGTGTTCTGATATCCTGGTAGGTAGGCAGCTGATATGGTGATGCTATGTTGGATGCATTTGGTTCCACAGTCGTAAGGCCTCGGTGCAAAGGGAGTGTGACCTTGCTCTTCTCTGTTTGTTTGTATGGAACATGTAAGCAATGTTGTCCATCAGCAGCTGTATGGTTTTGTTTTTGATGACGGGCAGGAAGTGTGCACATGCGTTGCAACTGCTCGCAGTTCCAGAATGTTTATGTGCAGTGTTCATTCCGAAGGAGACCACCTGCTCTGTACTGTTAGGTTGTTTACATGGGAGCCCCAGCCCACTATGAAGGCGTCTGTTGTGATTACCATTGTGGAGGGAATCTATAGAAAGGGGACCCCTGCACACACATTGTGCGAATGGGTCCACCACTGTAGCAAGTCCTTGACCTTTTGTGGCATGTGGAGAGGCTTGCTCAGACTGTGTTTGTGTGGGATGTACACTGTCTTGTGCCTCCCCTGCAGGCGGCGCATGTGCAATCTGGCAAGTTTTGCAATATAGGTGGTTGCCGCCATGTGGCCTAATAGTCGGAGGCAAGTCCTGGCACACGTTTGTGGCTGCTCACTGTAGTGTTGATCAGGTTCACTAGGGTGGCGAATTTGTGTAGTGGGAGTGAGGCTTTTGCCTCCAATGAGTTTAGGTGAGCCCCCAATGAATTCTAGTTCTTGAACTGGTGTCACTGTTGATTTTTTAATGTTTATTTGGAGGCTGAGTTTTGTAAATAGTAACAATGTCTTTTGAGTGGCTTCAATGGCTTCCTCCCAAGTGGGGCCTTGAGTAGACAGTCATCGAAATATGGGTATATCATGACCCCTTGTTTGCCTAGGTGGGCTGCCGCCACTGCTAGAACTTTGGAAAAAACTCGGGGAGCTGTGGAGAGGCCAAAGGGCAGGACCATGTACTGATAATGATCTTGTCCCAAAACAAATTGGAGAAACTGCCTGTGCGACAGATGTATGGTGATGTGAAAGTATGCCTAGAATCATAGAACTGGAAGGGACCTCGAGAGGTCACCTAGTCCCATCCCCGGCACTCATGGCAGGACTAAGTATTATCTAGATCATCCCTGACAAGTGTTTGTCTAACCTGCTCTTAAAAATCTCCAATGATGGAGATTCCACAACCTCCCTAGGCAATTTATTCCAGTGCTTAACCACCCTGAAAATTAGGAAATTTTTCCTAATATCCAACCTAAACCTCCCCCAGTGCAACTTGAGACCATTACTCCTTGTTCTGTCATCTGGTACCACAGAGAACAGTCTAGATCCATCCTCTTTGGAACCCCCTTTCAGGTAGTTGAAAGCAGCTACCAAATCCCCCCTCATTCTTCTCTTCTGCAGACTAAACAAGCCCAGTTCCCTCAGCCTCTCCTCATAACTCATGTGCTCCAGCCCCCTCATCATTTTTGCTGCCCTCCGCTGGACTCTTTCCAATTTTTCCACATCCTTCTTGTAGTGTGGGGCCCCAACTGGACACAGTACTCCAGATGAGGCCTCACCAATGTTGAATAGAGGGGAATGATCACGTCCGTCAATCTGCTGGCTATGCCTCTACTTATTCAGCCCAAAATGCTGTTAGCCTTCTTGGCAACAAGGGCACACTGTTGACTCATATCCAGCTTCTCATCCACTGTAATCCCTAGGTCCTTTTCTGCAGAACTGCTTCCTAGCCATTCGGTCCCTAGTGTGTAGCAGTGTCTGGGATTCTTCCGTGCTAAGTGCAGGACTCTGCACCTGTCCTTGTTGAACCTCATCAGATTTCTTTTGGCCCAATCCTCTAATTTGTCTAGGTCCCTCTGTATCCTATCCCTACCCTCCAGCGTATCTACCACTCCTCCCAGTTTAGTGTCATCTGCAAACTTGTTGATGACCCCTCCCAGCTTGGTATCGTCCACAAACTTTATAAGTGTACTCTCTATGCCATTATCTAAATCATTGATGAAGATATTGAACAGAACCGGACCCAAAACTGATCCCTCTGGGACCCTTCCAGCATGACTGTGAACTACTGATAACTACTCTGTGGGAACAGTTTTCCAACCAAAACAACAAGGAGTCCGATGGCACCTTAAAGACTAACAGATTTATTTGGGCATAATCTTTCGTGGGTAAAAAACCTCACTTCTTCAGATGCATGGAGTGAAAATTACAGATGCAGGCATTATATAATGACACGTGAAGAGAAGGGAGTTACCTCACAAGTGGAGAACCAGTGCTGACAGGGCCAATTCGATCAGGGTGGATGTAGTCCACTCCCAATAATAGATGAGGAGGTGTCAATTCCAGGAGAGGCAAAGCAGCTTTTGTAATGAGCCAGCCACTCCTAGTCCCTATTCAAGCCCAAACTAATGGTGTTACATTTGCAAATGAATTTTAGTTCTGCTGTTTCTCTTTGACGTCTGTTTCTGAAGTTCTTTTGTTCAAGTATAGCTACTTTAAAATCTGTTATAGAATGTCCAGGGAGATTGAAGTGTTCTCCTACTGGCTTTTGTATGTTACCATTCCTGATGTCCGATTTGTGTCCATTTATTCTTTTACGTAGGGACTGTCCGGTTTGGCCAATGTACATGGCAGAGGGGCACTGCTGTTGTTTTTGTGGATACAGACTAACACGGCTACCCCAGATATGTTTTCCAACCAGTTTTGCACCCACCTTATAGTAGCTCCATCTAGGTTGTATTTCCCTAGTTTGTTTATGAGAATGTCATGTGAGATAGTATCAAAAGCTTTACTAAAGTCAATATATACCATGTCCACCGCTTCCCCACTATCCACAAGGCTTGTTACCCTGTCAAAGAAAGCTATCAGGTTGGTTTGACATGGCTTGTTCTTGACTAATCCATGCTGATTGTTACTTATCATATTATTATCTTCTCGATGTTTGCAAATTGATTGCTTAATTATTTGCTCCATTATCCACGGTGTCTGCCGAGTCTAATGATACCTGAAGAGCTGTGCCAGGAGGTGGTGTTCAGCGATGACTGACCTAAATTGCTCCTACTAGTCTTCTGGTATAAAGTCAATAAATTCAGACAGTTTAGAATAATTGGTGTGGTTGTATTTTGCCACCAAGGTCTCATAGTTGGCGATTATAGGCAACTGATGACTGGGAGAAGTTTGTGGTTCTGAGTCTGAGTACGGGCTGAGGGATTTCTCCGTAAGGATAAGTTTGAATTTAAGGTCCCTCACTTTCCTGGCCCGGGCCTTAAGGTTGTGGCAATGGAAGCACTTCTGGGGTATGTGCGTTTCCCCCAAGCAGCGGACACACTGGGAATGTCCATCTGAAACGGGGATTGCCTCTTGGCAGGAGAGGCAACATTTAAACCCCAGGGACCCCCAGTCATTCTCAGGTGGAGTTATCCCAGAAAGGGATGAATGAAACAGAACATAAAATAATATATTTTTATTTATTTTTTTAAATGGGAAGAAAGAAAAGGGGTAGAGTAGTTAGTTATAACTTGTTTTCCTATCTTCTACTATACAGTTAATCCTAAATCTAGATCTGAGGGGAGAGCGCACGTGGGGCCCACCGGACACTGCTGTCTAAATTCTCCCACTAGAGGCGCAGGGGCGCACAATCACCACAGGGACATCACTGGAAGAAGAACTATAACAGCACTAGTGATTGCTGCTGTAATACATGCAGGACTTCATTAACTCCACAGCTGCTGCTGCAGCCAAGACAAGGTTTGGACTGGTGAATATACTGTTTAGCAGTAACTAGGGAATCTGTTAGGAAAATATAAAATCTGTGTTTAGATGTGAATGCAGAATCCTTTCCTTATTCCTAAAAGCACAAGGCCCTTTAACAAATAGCTGAAATGCTGAACAATGAAGTTCTTTAGAAGCAAAGCCCTGAGAATCTTGGGATGGGTCTTTCTCAACAAGTTTGTAAGTTTGTTGTGGCCCAATTATTCTGTTCACTGAAACCCACTATCATTTCTATTGTGCAAAAGGCACGCAGGCAAAATCACCACTTTTTGCACAGCTGTTTAATTCCTGTGTTTAAGTTGAGCCAAATGTATATTTTAATTTTATATTCATGCCTAGAGTTCCCTAATGGGAATTCATTTTAAGTGCACTCCAAATTGCTGTTATAAATACTACAGAATCATTAAGTAACAGTTTGTGTGAACTCACTCAAAAATATATCTTAACTTCTAAGCTCATGTCTTTAAAGAGCTGCTGTAGTAAAAAAAATGACATTAAAAGTGGCATCTCTGCTCCCTGGCAAGCGTTCTGAATCACATATGCTTACTTTACAAGCAAAGAAAAGTTATTACGGTTAGCCTTGTCGAAGTCAATACAGCTACAGTGAGTGAACTGGTTTCTAGCACCCTAGAATCATCAACAACAGTGTAAGCCAGGTTCTGTATGTAGGACAGAATTCTCATTACTGGTGACTTCTCATTGAGGGAGAATTAAATTGCAACCTTGCAATCTAATTTTTCTATTTAGTTTCTGGATGAGAACTATAGTTTACAGATAAATCTTCAACACATGGCTTTAAGATTTCTATTGCTGGTCACATTGAACTCCGGAGTGTACATGTATGTTAAAGTTTAACTCTCTCACCTGAATGAAGTTCCTTCACCAAAGAAGACATTGTATTTGTAATTGAATCAGCTGCTACCAATAAATCATTACGGAGGTTTCTTTGTGTACCTAGGAAAGAAATGGAGGAAAAGAAAATGAAAAGTTATGGCAGATATTAGACTTCAATTTCCCAAGCTATTCACAAAAGGAAGCTCAATCAGTTGTTCCTGACCAATCAAAATGAGTGATTACTTTCCCTCTGTAAGGAATATGAGAGCAGAACTGCAAACACTCACCTTTGCCTGCAGAGCTGCCACTTTAACAGGGTAGCTGTAGTGCAAAACCCATTAAAACCAATCCTGGTTTAGTAAAGATTTCTGATATAAATGATCTGGAAAAAGGGGTAAACAGTGAGGTGGCAAAATTTGCAGATGATACAAAACTACTCAAGATAGTTAAGTCACAGGCAGCCTGCGAAGAGCTACAAAAGGATCTCACAGAACTGGGCGACTGGGCAACAAAATGGCAGATGAAATTCAATGTTGATAAATGCAAAGTAATGTACATTGGAAAACACAATCCCAACTGTACATATAAAATGATGGGGGCTAAATTAGCTGTTACCACTCAAGAAAGAGATCTTGGAGTCACTGTGGATAGTTCTCTAGAAACATCCACTCAATGTGCAGCGGCAGTCAAAAAAGCGAACAGGATGTTGGGAATCATTAAAAAAGGGATAGATAATAAGACAGAAAATATCATATTGAGTGCAGATATGGTCGCCCCATCTCAAAAAAGAGATACTGGAATTGGAAAAGCTTCAGAAAAGGGCAACAAAAATGATTAGGGGTATGGAACAGCTGACATATGAGGAGAGATTAATAAGACGGGGACTTTTCAGCTTGGAAAAGAGACGGCTAAGGGGAGATATGATAGAGATCTATAAAATCATGACTGGTGTGGAGAAAGTAAATAAGGAAGTGTTATTTCCTCCTTCTCATAACACAAGAACTAGGGGTCACCAAATGAATTACAAGGCAGCAGGTTTAAAACAAACAAAAGGAATTATTTTTTCACATATTGCACAGTCAACCTGTGGAACTTCTTGCCAGAGGATGTTGTGAAGGCCAAGACTATAACAGGATTAAAAAAAGAATTAGATAAATTCATGGAGGATAGGTCCGTCAATGGCTATTAGCCAGGATGGGCAGGGATGGTGTCCCTAGCCTCTGTTTTCCAGAAGCTGGGAATGGGCGACAGGGGCTGGATCACTTGATGATTCCCTGTTCTGTTCATTCCCTCTGGGGCACCTGACATTGGCCACTGTCGGAAGACAGAATACTGGGTTAGATGGACCATTGGTCTGACCCAGTATGGCCGTTCTTATGTTCTTATATCCTGGAGTGGCTCCCTGCTTGGTGGATCGATTGTCTGCTTAGCCAATATGCTGTTACACTATATTTTCCAATTACATGGACAGCACAGGTGGACCACATCAGCATGGTCAAGTGTTTCTTTGCCCAAGACAAGAGTAGTTTGCTTCTCTTTGAAGTGCAGCAATCTGGTGCTTCCATTTGTGTATATACACACACACCATCCATGAAAATGCTTCCAGTCCCTTGTGTATAGTTCTTCTTTCCAGTGACTGATGGAGTAACTCTCTTTCCTGATGGACAATGCTCCAGTGGATAGCAGGCTCCCTAGTGCTCCAAATTGGCATCTATTGCGATGATTGGCATGCTTGGTTCCAAGATTTGCAAACTTCTTGAAAATCTGTGTCCTGTCATCCACCACTGCAGGAACCTGTTCACCGCTGGGGAAACCCGAACCTTTGCCATAGGTTGTGTAAGCACAGTTAGTGGCAATGAGCAAATTATGCTGTGTAAAAAAATCTCATGTGAAACCTGATCCTTCTGATAATGCCTGTGCAAGAGATTAGCAATATCAAGAGGGGCAGCAGGGTTTGTATCACGGACACCTGCGTTTTGCACTTTTTGGATGGCTCTTACTGTCTTCTGTTGCCTCTCTGAGGAGCATAGACACAGACTTTTAGGTTTCCCCAGGAGTGCGCCCCCCCGAGGCCCCGGCCCACTCCACCCTGTTCCCCAAAGCCTGCCCTCACTCCGCCTCTTCCCACCCTGCTCCGCCCCCCCCGAGGCCCCGCCCTCACTCTGCCTTCCTCCCCGAGGCCCCACCCTCGCTCTGCCTCTTCCCGCCCACACTCTGCCCTCTCCCTGAGGCCCTCGCCTACTGCTCGCTGTTCTCCGCCAGCATCCAAACAACTGTGGCTGGTGGTTACTGAGCACCCACTATTTCTTTCCCCATGGGCGCTCCATCCCCAGAGCACTCTCGGAGTCAGCGCATATGCTGAGGAAATAAAGATTCTGGGACTGAGAGTCTATCCGTGCTCTCAGGTGCACAATGAACTATGTTGATGATACAGCTGATCTTTTCCCTGTTTATCAGGAACCTGTATGCTTCTAGTATTTTGATATTATTAACAAGCCCTCTCCTGTGCCTTGACTCTAAGACCAAGAGATCATCTAAGGAGGAGTCTTGTCTTGTCTGAGGATCACGCTGGCAGGAAATGCTAACCACCATTTCTCAAAAAAGGTTCCCTTCTCTGGTCCTGCAAAACAAGCAGAGATCTTCCTCCATTAGCTCTAATAGAGAGGATGTTACAGGTAGAACAGACCTTGCTTTTGCTTTTTTTCTCATTGGTCTGCCATGCTGACTGCTCCCTGGAGCTGCAAGGGAGAAAACGCCGTGGAACCTCAGTGAAGAGCTGAAGGAAAACCTTCCTTCCTATGCACATACATCTGCAAGAACCCAGTAGCAGCACAAGCTAGCAAAAATAATGTAAAAGTTTGGTGAAAATTTTGAGTTAAATGAAACTCTTTTGGCAAGCATTCTTGGACTTCAGACAGAGCCTGTGAGTTACTTGATTCTATAGCGGCATCATCGCTAGTGACTCCAAGCTGTTGTATTGTAGATTTTGAATACCTTGTAGGACCCACTGTTCTATTGTTCTACTTCATGCTGCCTGGAAACAAGTCAATCTGCAAAGGGGAAAGGAAACCAGTTGCCAAAGAAAGCAGTTGGGAGCTCTCAACTGTACTCAGACTTGCCGCAGAGGCTAAGAAGAAGCAACTGGACCACCCACGGCAGCAGATGGAGTGCGATGCCTCTGGTATTTGGCACAATACCTCCCTGGGAATGCCTGCTTCTGCTTTTGTTTCTGGAAGTGTTCAGAGGGACGAGGAGCTAATCCCTACTGCTGGAATCGGAATGACACATTCTTCTTACAAGTGAATTGCAGGGGCCCAAGGTTTGTAGGGCTGACATCTTCCAAGGTCTCATCTGTGCATTGACTAAGGAGGTTCTGGTCTTCAAGTAACAGAACCTCAGATTTTGCTGGATCTCATGGGGAATGAACCCTTTAATCAGTATATTCTCCTCAAAGGGTTAGTGTGGTACCAAAGGTATTATGTTTCGAACAAGAGACTTCATAAGAACATAAGAACATAAGAAAAGCCGTACCGGGTCAGACCAAAGGTCCATCTAGCCCAGTATCTGTCTACCGACAGTGGCCAATGCCAGGTGCCCCAGAGGGAGTGAACCTAACAGGCAATGATCAAGTGATCTCTCTCCTGCCATCCATCTCCATCCTCTGACGAACAGAGGCTAGGGACACCATTCTTACCCATCCTGGCTAATAGCCATTTATGGACTTAGCCACCATGAATTTATCCAGTCCCCTTTTAAACATTGTTATAGTCCTAGCCTTCACAACCTCCTCAGGTAAGGAGTTCCACAAGTTGACTGTGCGCTGCGTGAAGAAGAACTTCCTTTTATTTGTTTTAAACCTGCTGCCTATTAATTTCCTCTAAGGTGCCACAAGTACTCCTATTCTTTTTGCGGATACAGACTAACACGGCTATTACTCTGACAACTATTTTTGTTAATACTTGTGTCGCCTAATCCTGTAGATTAAAAGTGTCCTTCCATTAGTCCAAGTGAAATAATATCAGTAATTATCATATTAAAATTGCTGTATTATATTTGTGTAATAATCAATCATTTCAGTGTTTGGCAATAGCAGGGGTTTTGGTTTGTGCTACACTCACCTTGTGCAAAAGCTTCCTGCACATCTCCCCCGACTCCCGCAAGTGAGTCCTGAGGTAGGTGAGTTGGGGTAGAGCCGGCGGAAGTGGCTCTGACAGGCATTGGCATTGGGCGACTGGCTCCATGGGTAGGTGAGGAGTGTGGGGAACTTGCTGCTTGAGCCTGTAAAGGGAAATACAACACTGAGTTTCCAAACTGTTTAATTTTATATGTTTTGGCTCAATGTCTGTAAACGATTTTGTACAAAGCACTTAAGGAAAGAATAAAATTCAGGCACTTTACGCAAATATTCATGATCTGGGTATTCTGAACATATGAATGGTAGCCCTCACATTCCTGCTATATTATGAGGTCCCAGATCCAAAGCTCACAGAAGTCAATACCAGTTCTGGTGTCCACAATTCAAGAAGAATGTTAATAAACTGTAGAGGGTTCAGAGAAGAGCCAAGACAAGGATTAAAGGGCCACATGACCATCTAGTCCAGTATTTTTTCCCTGACAGTGAAGAATACCAGATGCTTCAAAGGTAAGTGCAAGAAACCCCACAGTGGGCATTTATAGAATAACCTGCCTACAGGTGAAGGTTCTTCCTAGCCACCATCACATGGTGTGGGCTTATGACCTGAAGCATGAGGATTTAACTAGGTCATTCTCATTATCCATATAAATATTAAATGGAGCAGAGAACTCTTCAGATTTTGAGATAGTTCGCTTCACAAGTGGGGAAAATGTAGGCACCTCTTTCCCCAGAGTCCATAAACACAGTTTATTTTCAGGACTCAGACTACATGGTGGACCACATGACTTTGACCTTAAAGATGAGGTCCATGGTAGAAATCCAAAAGAAGGAAGGGGAGAACCGTTCCATTTTCTTTGGCAGAAAGATCCCTACCAGTACAGCTGCCCATTAAAAAATAGTGAATTTCCTTTTTAGGTACCTCAAGTTTCAGGAGACCATTAATTGAGGATAGAAACACTAATTATGGGAAAGGCCACCTCAGAGGACCTGATCTCAGTATGGTATAATGGATGTTACTGATAGCTCTAAACCAGTGGTCCCCAACCTTTTCCGTCTGGTGGGCGCCAAAAAAAAAAAAAAAAAAACCCCGAGTGCTGCCGGCGGGCGCCAAAAAAAACCAAAAACCCGAGCGCTGCCGGTGGAGCAAAAAACAAAAACAAAAAAAAACCCGAGCGCTGCCGGCGGAGCAAAAAAACAAAACAAAAACAACTGCTACGCGGGCGCACTTAGACCCCCCGGCGGGCACTGCGTTGGGGACCCCTGCTCTAAACGATAAGATTCCCTTTACGGAAAAATGGGAAAAGGATCTAAAAACAAATATCTCTTTGGAACAATGGAAAAATAACTGGAGTAAAGACAAAGCAGCACCTAATTGTGTAACCATTAAGGAAAATTACTACAAACTACTTTATCGTTGGTACCTCACTCCATTTAAGCTAAAGAAAATATCTCAAAAAGGGAGTCATAAATGCT
The DNA here is from genome assembly GCA_003942145.1 of Platysternon megacephalum. Classification (NCBI taxonomy): domain Eukaryota; kingdom Metazoa; phylum Chordata; order Testudines; family Platysternidae; genus Platysternon; species Platysternon megacephalum. Next base: position 1,305,418 of record QXTE01000224.1, read on the forward strand.
GTAGAGGAGGTGGAGGACTAGGGGCTTTTCTGCATATCTGGTGGGAATGCCCTACAATGATAGTATTTGAGGAAAATTATAAATAGAACTTTCAAATTAAAAAACGGTTATTTACCTTTCAGCAAATGTGGCTCTTCAAGATGTTTTCCCCACACAGATCTCACTCTAAGGGTGCATGCACCCCAACACCATGAGATTGGATTCTTTTTTAGTAAACAGTATCCATTGGGGCCACACCAATCCCTGCATTCTTGCACCCCTCAACAGAGTGCATAAAGGATGGAGCAGACCCAAATGTCACTCAGTTCCTTCACCAATAAAGAATTCCAAAGCTAGAGAACACCACATTCGTGGGGAAGCAGAGTGGGTCATGGGATCCCTGTGGACAAAACATCTCAAAGAACCACAGTTAATGTAAGGTAAGTAATCGTTTTTATTTCTTCCACTATATGTCCACAGAGATCCCACTCTAGGTAATTGGCTAGCAGTTGTCTCTCTAAGGAAGTGGGTGCCAGAAGTTCTACTTAAATAGGGACTGTAGGACTGCCATGCCAAATTGGGAGTCAAATCTAGGGTTGCTACAAAGCAATAATGATTAGTAAAAATTCGTACTGAGTTCCAAGTAGCTGCCCTACAGATTTTGGTTAAGTTAAGGAGCCTGCCTGATCTTTAGAGTTCACTTTGATCTGAGAAGGAGCTAATTTATTCAATTCATATGAAATACTGATACAGTTTGACACCCACTTCAAGAGTCTATGAGTGGAAATACCCTGCCCACTAGACATGTCTCTAACAGCTAAAACAGTCTGGGAGATTTGCATAAAGATTTTGCCTTATGGACATAGGAGGAAAGGGCTCTCAATACATCAAATGCATGGAGTTTTGCATCTGCAGGAGATGAGTGAAGCCTAGGAAAAAAACACTGGTAAATACATATTGGTTCAAGATTCAAGTATACTTTTGAAACTACTTTGGGTAGAAATTTTGCACGAGGTCAAAGAGTAACTCTGTCCTTGTGAAAAGTAGTATAATCATAAAAAATCATAGAATATGAGGGTTGGAAGGGACCTCAGGAGGTCATCTAGTCCAACCCCCTGCTCAAAGCAGGACCTAATCCCAACTAAATCATCCCAGCCAGGGCTTTGTCAAGCCTGACCTTAAAAACCTCTAAGGAAGGAGATTCCACCAGCTCCCTAGGGAACCCACTCCAGTGCTTCACCACCGTCCTAGTGAAAGAGTTTTTCCTAATATCCAACCTAGACCTCCCCCACTGCAACTTGAGACCATTACTCCTTGTTCTGCCATCTGCTACCACTGAGAACAGTCTAGATCCATCCTCTTTGGAACCCCCTTTCAGGTAGTTGAAAGCAGCTACCAAATCCTCCCTCATTCTTCTCTTCTGCAGACTAAATAATCCCAGTTCCCTCAGCCTCTCCTAAGTCATGTGCTCCAGCCCTCTAATCATTTTTGTTGCCCTCCGCTGGACTCTTTCCAATTTTTCCACATCCTTCTTGTAGTGTGAGGCCCAAAACTGAACACAGTACTCCAGATGAGGCCTCACCGATGTCGAATAGAGGGGAACGAACACGTCCCTCGATCTGCTGGCAATGCCCCTACTTATACAGCCCAAAATGCCGTTAGCCTTCTTGGCAACAAGGGCACACTGTTGACTCATATCCAGCTTCTCGTCCACTGTAACCCCTAGGTCCTTTTCTGCAGAACTGCTGCCTAGCCACTCGGTCCCTAGTCTGTAGCAGTGATCAATGGCTCCATGTCTAGTTGGCAGCTGGTATCAAGCAGAGTGCCCCAGGGGTCGGTCCTGGGGCCGGTTTTGTTCAATATCTTCATTAATGATCTGGAGGATGGCGTGAATTGCACCCTCAGCAAGTTTGCAGGTGACACTAAACTGGGAGGAGTGGTAGATACGCTGGAGGGTAGGGATAGGATACAGAGGGACCTAGACATATTAGAGAATTGGGCCAAAAGAAATCTGATGAGGTTCAACAAGGACAAGTGCAGAGTCCTGCACTTAGGACAGAAGTATAAGGTGGTCCTGCCATTAATGTCCGAATCTCACTCACTCTCTAATCAAAACTATACAGTATAAAGAACATGGTATAAAGCACATGCTATGATATAAAGAACAAAGGCTCAAATGACGGTTCCATCAATGACAGAAGTACTACATCTAAGCTCCCCGGGAGGTGGGGGTGGGGGGTAAGAGAGAAAGCGAATTTCCTTAATTGGTGGAAATACATAAACCAACCCCTTCAAAAATTTATTCAGAGCTAGGTGTAAAAATACTGTGTGACCTTGAATGGGAGCACGGTAGGTAGATATTGCTACTAAGTGAACTCTAATGGAGCTGACTGAAAGACTCAAATATTTCAGAGAAACAAATAATCCAGAATGCCTGGGATGGAAGTCTCCAAGGGCTGCAGGGGATATGAGCAGCCCTCATTGAAAAACATTTCGACTTGGCTCTATATGTGAGCCTCGCTGAAGCTATCTTGCTCTGAATCAGAATGTCCTGCACCAGTGCAAAGCAACATCTGTCTTATGAAGTTAGCCAGCTAGCATCCATGAAGTCAGATGCAGAGACGATGGGTCTGGATGTAGAATGAGACCTTGGCTCTGTGAGATAATGTATAGAAGAACTGGGAGTGGGAAGCATGGTCCAAATGATAGATGACTCCGTTTTGAGTCCCAAAATTGGTGTGCCACACTGGTGCTATCAGAATTACTCGGGTCTTGTTCTGTCTTATTTTCTGAGGGCTCTGGGAATTTGTGGAATTGGAGGAAATGCATACAATAGATACATGTTCCACTGGAGCACAAATTCATCCAAAAGGGAGCCTGGGCTCTTTTCTCCTCAGGAGGAAAATATGTGACACTCCTTGTTCAAATTGGTTGCAAAAAGGTCTATGGTGGGACCTCACCATTTCTGAAAAAATTGTTTATGGACTGACTCTTAGAACTGCAGAACCATAGGGTTAACAGGGATCACAAGGGTCATCTAGTCTACCCCTCTGCCAAGATGCAGGATCTTTGAAGGTCCATTTGCGAAGGAAAGAGTACTTCCTGCTAAGATGGATCTGCTAAGTTTTTCTGGACCCCAGGCAAGTGGAGGGCAATCAGACTGCCCTGATGTTGAACACACCACTCCTGTAGATGAGTAGTCTTTTGACACAGAAGGGATGATCTTGCTTCTCTTTGTCTGTGCATCACTGTGGTCTTTAAAGTCTAACAAGACCTTGTTGATGTGTAGGGGAATTCTTATGCATGCCAAGGAATTAAAAATGTTGAATAGTTTATGGATGTTCTCTTCGATTATAGTTGTTTTGATATTCAAGTTCTCCACAATTCTGGACAAGAGTTCCCAAAACACCTGAAAATCATCCATGGTCAGTGCTAAAGAGATAGTCTTGTTGGCATAAGAGGATTCTTGGAGTGGAAGGAAGTTGGAGCATCTCCCGGGCCAATTCTGCCAGCTTACCCAGCTGCTCTTCCAGTATTGGAGAGGAGGTCCTCGGTACTAATGCCGAGGAGGACCAGGATCTCTTCCTCCTCATGGGGACATGTGATGGGATTTGACCCTGGGACTGAAGATATGATAGGACCCAATATAATACATAGGGCGATGGCAGTAGATCGTACTGGTATTGGCCAGGTTGTGGTGGCCCATCCACTGCCATTCTGGTCAGAGGCCTTGGTGCTGGGCACCTTTCAGTTATCACCTAGGGTGTCATTCCAGTCTCCTGGAATCAGGAGAGAAAGAGTGGCCCAGAGAGAGGGAGGTGAACCCATGATGATGCCTGTGCTGTGCCCAAGTCAGTACCGGCATCAGTGCCAGGAGGAAAGGTGAAGGTGGATTCTCGGAGATGAGCCTTGGCACAAGGAGTGCCATCAGTGCTGGAAGGGCTCTTGATGCCAAAGTCTCTTTTGCTTTTTTCATCATCATCATCATCATCATCCTGCTACTGTCTAGAAGTGGATGGCCTCAATGGCCTGTCCTTGGATACAGTCCTCCTTCCATGGCAAATGTGATGTCTGCTTGGCGCTGTGTTTGCAGCAGTGTTCCATATCTGACACAGTTGCTCTGTCCTGGGACCGGTGCCAAAGACGTTGGCACTAATGTCTTTAGTACAGAGGAGGAACCTGTTGCTGTCAAGTGACTTGGTGCCGACTTAGCCACTTTCTTTGGTCTTTTGTCCCCACTGGAACGGGGTTTTTACCTGCTTGCTGGGGCACTAACTGAGGAAAGCCTCTTAGGTTTCAGATTGGATTTTTCTTCCCCTGGGTCTGAGGCCACATGGATTGTGCCAAGAGGTGCAATTTGAGCCTCATACCCCTTAATTTCTCAGTGCGGGAGGAGAAGGAATGGCAGATGGAGCATTTTGGGGGGATGTGAGATTCCCCGTGGCCGTAGCGACACCTGCTATGTCCATCTAACAGGGGCATCAGACTGCTGCGCAAAGGACAGGGTTTAAACCCTGGCTTGAGTCTGCCATTTTTAATGTTTGTGTGACTTTGCCCCGCTGACCAGTGGGGCATCTGGGGTGTTTGTGTGTGTCTCTCCTTGTCATCTCTATTTCTCTCTCTTTTTTTTAATGTTCATCTAAAATGAAGAATTTAGAATTCAAACAGCCCAGTTCAAACCTTACACATAAGCCATAGTGGGTTGGAGAGTCCAGGTTCAGTCTCACTGCCACAGGACAGTAAATGGGGACTAAGGGAGGGCCATGACCACCTTGCTCTTTATGCCCTTGTATGAGCACAAAGAGGCCCTGGGTGCAAGTGTGGTCCTGATAGACACAGCTATTCAAACAATTCCCAGCTCGCACGCACGAGGTGCAGGCATACTGACAGTGGGATTCATACTGACACAGTTGAAGGAGAACTAAAGTTAGGCTACCCACAAACTCCATAGTGGTTCTATTAGGTTACAGATCAAAGGAGGTCATTGACTTGGGGACAATGAAAAAAATGACACACATATCAGGATCAACTGGATTTTGATCATGTATGGTTATCATTTTTAGAAATGGAACAAAATAAATACACAGATAATAAGAGGTTGACCAAACACAAATGGTTCTTTAAATACAGATGAATGAGATTTGTTAATACTTGTCTAGAAAGTTTATGTATGTTAATAATAAAATAAAAAGTAAATCCAATACAAAAGTACAAATACAAACAATACAAAAATACAATACAATGCAACAAAAGAAGTCTCCAATAGCCAGACTGGCCAAAAGGCACTATAGGCTACTCGGTGACATTCAAAGAGCTGGCAGCACCCACAGTAGGTACAGCGGTAGTAGCATCCTGGACAAAACTTCCACCATGCCTCTTGAATCTAAGCTCTCTCCAGGCAGTCTGGATGGGAAATGGAAGTGACCATTCCAGAGAGCCTTTCAGATGTTGGCTTCCCATTAGGGAACTGCTCAATATGCATCTTCTATTTCTAGAACTGCTGTCACTCATCTGGCTGTTTACGGAAATTGACTTGATGGCAGCTCTCCTTCCTAAAGAACCCTAAAAAGATTTGTAGAGTACTTGACTAACAAATACGATTTATGCAGTGTTGTAGCCGTATTGGCCCCAGGATATTATAGACAAGATGGGTGAGATAATATCTTTTATGCAGCCATATCTCCATGACTACAATGCTCAACACCCCCTACAACACACCTTTCACACCCTGAGTCCTACACATGCCTATCACAACATGTGGTGTACCTCATGCAGTGCCCTAAATGCCCCAATAACACTATGTGGGTGAAACCAAACAATCACTCTGCTCTCAAATGAACTCACACAGGAAAATGATAAAAGACAAAAACACCCTATCACCTGTGGGTGAACCCTTTTCACAAAGCGATCGCTCTATATCTGACCTCTCAGGCCTCATCCTCAAAGGAAACCTGCACAACACTCTTTCAAAAGGAGAGCCTGGGAGCTACTAAAAATCATGGACTGAATAGAGACACTAGATTTATGGCTTATTACAATAATGTATAACCCACTTACAACCCTCCCCAGCTGCTTCCCCCCCCTTTCTTTCCTCCCTATGACTGCAGGGGTGTGAACGTTAACCTTGAAATAGGTGTTAACTACTGAGGCTAAACAATCTGTTCCTCCTTGTATTTTGTAGCGACATTCTGATTAATTCCCCAGACCTGAGGAAGAGCTCTGTGTAAGCTCGAAAGCTTGTCTCTCTCACCAACAGAAGTTGGTCCAATCAAACAGTGATTCTCAACCTGGGGTCTATGGACTATGTCTGAGGGAAAGCGAAAGACAGACTGAAAACTGACTGAATAGCATGGGCAGTGGGGATCGTAGGCCAGGAGAGGCCCATCCTCTGCCCCGAGGCCCCGCCCTTGCTCCCCCTCTCCCCTGAAGCTGGCGGTGGCTCTGCTCCAGCTGGTGGGCAGGGACTGGGGCAGCCCAGGGTGGCTCAGACCAGCTGGTGGCCCGGTGCTTGGGCAGGCCAGCGCGGCTGGGCCGGGGCTTCTCCGGCCGCGGGGCCTCAGGCGGAAGGGGTGGGGCCGGGGGCTAGCCTCTCCAAAGAGGGGGTTTACCCACTGCCCATGCTGAACAGAATACAACTATATATGCTGACAACAGATTTCCAAAGGGGTCTGCACGTCCATTCCAAATTTTTTAGGGGTCCACAAATGAAAAAAAGTTGAGAACGACTGCAATTAAAGATATTACCTCACCCACCTTGTCTCTCTAACAAATAAGATGACATTATTTCCATCCCAATGGTTTGTGATCTAAGAGCCAAAGCCTGTTATATTTACTCAGGTAAAACTCTCATTGATTTCAAAGGGAATTTGCATAGGTAAGAGCTACAAAACATGGCCTTAAGTTAGATGAAATAATGGCAAATAACTAACTAACCACGTGAAAGGGGTAGAAGGCTGACACAGTAATTTAGACTGTTTAGGTTAGCTGCACTTGCTGGTTCAAAGTTTTTCAAAATATAATTCTAATCAAGTGTTTTGTATTTCATAATGCCAATAGAAGAGCAAGGGAAGAGGTCAGAAGTGAAAGGCAGTGTATTAACAAATGCATCTGTCCAGATACCTCGTCAAATGTTTAGACAGTTGTTTCCCATTTCATTTTCATTGCCATTAGTTGTCAAGGGGCAGTGACAAAGTACAGGACTGGAGGCCAGGGATTCCTCTTCTAACCCTGGCCTTGCCATTGAATTGTTGAGTGACTGGGCAAGTCATTTAACCTCTGTGCCTTCATTTCCTAGGAGGATAATATTTATCTATTTCACAGGGGCACTGAAGATTAGCCCCTATTTATAAAGTTCTTGGAACATGTAAAGTGCTGAATTTTATTAACTCTCTGGGTATCCTCATTGTGTATCAGTGATTTGCACCTTTCTACAATCAGTAAATATTACCACCAAATTTCAACTTGCGTCACAGACCACTGTAGTCTTATGTAGCTAGCACTGATTTATGACCTTTAAATAAATATATAGTCACACACTGTCTAAAGAATCGGCGTAATTACACCCTTACAGCATTATAACTTTACAACCCCCACATGTCACCACCTGTTTGGTTTGTGCCATTTAATATGGTCTTTGTCTTCTTTTTTTTTAAGTTCCCCTCAGCGTTTTCCGTTTTGAAGTGCATTAGTTACTATGGAAACCACGATGTCTTGGAATGACTAGAGCTTGGTCACACCCGTAAGTGCAACATAAAGTCAGTTTTTATAGAGGTTTGAGATTAGACCCTGGTTTGGGAAACAAAGGCATTTACACAAGGGCTTCTGGCCATGTGTATGCTACACATCTCTGGCCAGCACTAGGTTGCCTTTATGCCCTTTTCCACTTCAATGCTATGAATTCTCTGGCTTGCCTTCATGACTTTACTCTTTTTTCAATGGGACCATCGTAGACTCTCCTACGGATTCTTGGTACCTTCTCTCCCACCATGCACTGCGAACACAGACGCTGATACAAGACAGTGAGCAGTTTGAGGCTATATCTCAAAGCCTTGTGAAAAATCAGTTTCCCTTGGTATTTTAATTGCCAGCTCTGCCTACGATTGTCTTCCTTCACTGGCAGGCAATACATCAGCAGGAGCACTGTCAACTTTCTGGGGGCAGAGACTGTACTGTGCCTTCCTATGTGTCTGTACAGTGCCTAACACAAAAGGGATCCTGACTGGTGTATTTGGGCACTTCTGCAGTACAGACCGTAAATAGCAGCAATAGCTGTACCTTCAACAGGCTCTGCAGCTTTACAGCAGCTCTACCGCAATGAAGTGGCCTATAGCGAATCTGTAATTATTGCGGTTATTTGGTACCCCATTCTCCCTGGGTGCCAGTAGCATGCCTGGTATATTGTGTCTGAGGCCAGGTCTACAATCCAGAGTTAGGTTGACGTAAGGCAGCTTGCGCAGACCTAATTATGTCAGTGTCTACACTACAGCCTTGTCCCATTAATATAAGGGTACGTCTACACTACCCACCGGATCGGCGGGTAGCGATCTATCTATCTATCTATCTATCGGGGATCGATTTATCGTGTGTAGTGTAGACGCGATAAATCGATCCCTGATCGCTCTCCCGTCAACTGCTGAACTCCAGCTCAGCGAGAGGCGGAAGCAAAGTCGACGGGGGAGCGGCGGCTGTCGATCCCGCGCCGCGAGGACGCGAAGTAAGTGATTCTAAGTCGATCTAAGATACGTCGATTTCAGCTACGCTATTCTCGTTGTTATCTTAGATCGATCCCCGCCCCCAGACCAGGCCTAAGTGCCCTACTACACCGACATCGTAACTCCACCTCCACAAGAGGCATAGGGCTTATGTCGGTGTAGTTAGGGCAATGCAGTGTCCGTGTAGACACTGCGTTCCTTACATCAGCTGTTGGTTGTCATTCTTGTCAATTTCACAGCTTGACAAGAAAGGCTGGTAGACACCCTGCTGTGAACCCCGCGCCTGGCTCTCAGCTCTGGCTGTCACCCCGGGGCGGGTGGAGGGCTCCAGCTAGAGGCTTCTGGCTCCCCACTCCAACCTGGGCTGCTGCCTCGACTCCCAGCTCCCCACTCCGAACCAGGCTCCCTGCTCCTAGCCAGGCTGCCACCCAGGCTCTCAGCAGGGAGCTCTGTGCCCGGAGCCTTGGCTTCTGCTGGGCTCCCGGTGGGGAGCGGGGGGATGAGGAGGAGGAAGGGGGCTGTACAGTGGGGAGGGGGCCGATGGAAGTTGTAGTCCCCTGCTTTTCAGATGCATGACACATCACTTCAAGTGCTCAATTAGTAGGGGCCTAAATCCCTCTTCATCCTTCCACAGCACTGTTATCTCCACAACATTTCCAACTCTTTGCTGGCACAAGATATTGTGGTCAGATCTTGGGACCAATATCCACTGCATAACAAAGGAAAACCTTATACAATCTTGTCACAAGATCAGCACCTTCACAATTAAAATATATCAGACCCTTATCGCATTGCACTTGCAATTAAAACAGGATCTAGACAGCCCGTTCTGCCACCCTCATTCATGTTGAGTACTAGCTTACTCCTTGGGTAGATTGCTACGGAACTTCTCAAGGAGTAATGTACTGCTCAAGAGGACAATGGATGGCAGAATCTGGCCCCTAATTTGGGTCTTGGTGTCAATGTTGTTGATTTCTGTCAATGGTGAATAGAAGCCTAAGGTTTATATTCTTATTCAATACAACATGCAATACTACTTATGGGAAAAATGATCATTCTGAAGCCCCATTAACAGTGGATTTTAAAAAAATGAGTCAGCAAACAGTTGCAGCACAGCTCCAGGGGGCTGGGGGGATTATACATTTCAAAGATCAGATCATTAGCAAGTAGAAAAAATGCTCAAGAGACCGTAACAATTTCATCTTATTTTGCACCACAAAAATATAAATAATTCAATAAAAAGACCAGCTGGATCTGCATAGTACAAGTTCTGCGTGTTCATGGCTGGCATGGCATTGTGGAGAGCTGCAGTGTTCACCGCTGGGAGAGTCGATTTTAACGTGAAGTTGGGATTGTAGCCCCCAGAGTGGGACAGGACTGACGAGGGAGGGAACGAGAAGCTGCAGGTCCTACACAGGGCCCAGACATTGGGTCTGGAAGAAGCTGCTCCCTCCCTCTCCTTCCCTCCCAGATCTATGTAAAGTGTCAATCTTGGCAACCGTTCAGAAAGGGAAGAAAGGTCACGCATATATTAAGAATTAAAAACCAGAAAGAAAATAAGACTTAATACACACATCAAACGCAGCAGCCTTTTAGCTGGAACGTACCTTTCTCTGAGAAGGATGTAGGAAGGATTTTATATTTTGAAATTAGTTACTCGGGTTAGACCGTATCATTATGAGCCCTCATTAGAGGTTACCATTAATCACTTAAGACCTATTTATAGTGGCAGCTGTGGAAGGGATTAAAAATAAGCAGCCCCGTAGAGATTTTCTATCCGGAAAAGAATCCAATTTCTAGAAATAAGACGTTACTCTGAACCCCGGCTCCCCACTCCCGGGGCAGGTTTGTCTAGGCCTGGTCTACACGACACAGTTAGGTCGACATAAACTGCCTTGCACTGACCTCGCTGTGGAAGTGTCTTCACTTACATTTAGCTCTGAAACCGTGTCTCTTTGCTGATTCAGTAACACCACCTCCCCGAGCGGCGTAGGGTCAAGGTTGATGTAATTAGATCGATGCACTGTCAGTGTAGACACTGTGTTGCTTACGCCTACTGTTAATGGCCTCCAGGAGCCATTCCACAATGCCCTACACTGACAACACAATCATAGAATCACAGACACAAGTAGCCAAGTGTGCACACACACGAGCAATTTAATAACTGCAGTGGCTGTATGCCGATGGCAGTTAGGTTGACATCATTTTGTAGCATAGTCATGGCCTAAACCAAGAGTGGTCAAATTGAAGCCTGCAGGCAAAACACAAACCTGCCAAGTTCTATGAATGTGGCTCATGGCCACCTCATCTTTATTGCAGATGGCACACTCCACCTGGATCAGGAGGGAATGCTGAATGCTTTTTGAATCACTTAATATGGCAAAAATAGGACAGCTGCAACTTAATACATTTTGTGTAAATTAGGGTCTCAGTCATGGAAACACTTACCCACCTGCATAAGATCAGGGCTGAGGTGTGACTCTCGCTCCTGGCAACATGCCAATGGGACTAGTTCTCTCTCTGATTTCAGATGAAATCAGAAAAGAATTCAATTTAAATGTAAAGATCTTTTCTCCTATTACACTTCATACTTTGTATGCACACACAAACACACCTATACTTGCATTTTTACACATACATGTATATTGCTGCACACTGAATGAGACAGGAGTCCTGTGGAAAAAATAATATTTGATCTTTTAATTTAATGACTAGCATAATGCATATGCACAAGGGGCAGAATTAAGGGTGCATTAATCTGGCATTTTCTAACGTTAGTTTAGTTGGCTTTGATTTGTGTCTGCAAATTTGTGGACAATAATTTCAAATGCAACCTAAGTCATTTAGACATGTAAACACCTGATTGCACCTGAAAACAATTGCAGGTATGGAAAAGAGACCAATATATGAACAATTTATTTTATACTCTTAATTTTTGTTCAGCATCTTTTTATAGGGGGGGAAAAAAAGTTAAACTATGCTAAATGGCTTCTTAGAGTAAGCACAAATCTTCAGCAGAGTATTACAAAAGTTGAATGGACGCGAAAAAGGAGTGGTGTTTTTATTTCCCCACTCACGCTATACACATTCAATTCCTTACTTAGGTTTACTAAACTTTCCTCCATCTCTATTTAACTCTCCGGAAATGGCTCTTAAGTCTGGCTTGTTCATGTCAAGGACCATGGAGCTGAAGCTGGTTTATTACATTCACTACAAGTAATTGGAGCTCCTCTTCGTGCTGCCGTGGCTTTTTTTTAAAACATACACAAAGCCCCTTTTCCTTCCCGGGTCTGTTCCCGGCGTGTCAATGAGGCACACAGCAGTAAGTGCTCCACAATCTAAAGTGTACTTGGCTCATTCTCTTGCTTCAGATGGGAGGTGCACGTCTCTCCCTGTCTCAAGCCTTTCCCCTGCTTTGAGAGACATGCTCACATTACAGAGTAACAATAAGTTTAAAAAGCTGATTTTGACAATCTCTCTCCTATTTCAATACCATTATGTCTGACACTGCATGACACGCTGTGATGGGACATCACGCCTAACATCAGATGAAGAACCAGCTCATGCCCAGGTCCCCATGTCTCTGCTGAACACTGACAAATCCCTAGCTGGAACCAGTCTGGCTCACCTGTGTGTTAGCATTGTTAAAACAGGTATTAGAATGATAAGAATGTGCTTAGTGTTTAGACTTTAATGAATGCTTGTGAGTTGCTGCAGGCATCTCTCACTTATAGTATCTGTATCCCATATTGTAAGGTGATATTTGAGCACTGGCATTGTAAGCCTTTGTGACTGTGTAAATCACTAGACAGGAGAGAGACGAAATGCTGGTCTCCAGCAGAGGCTATGTCCTGCCCCAAAAGGAAGGTCCATCAACATCAGATAGCTGAGAGTGGAACATTAAAAAGGACAAAAGACTTTGCGGTTTACTTTCCCCCCATGCAGATGTGTCTTGCAAGTAGATCCTTCCCATGAGCTGAGTTTGCCGCTCAGAGCACATGGGGGGAAGGGAATAAAAACCCCTAACAAGGAGGAACTGCTTGGACACTGGGGGGTAAGGTTTTCTAGGCATAAGCAAGGGATCACCAGCTACTTAGTCTGGGTTAGCCCTAAAGGTCATATGAAAATATACCTATCTCATAGAAGTGGAAGAGACCTTGAAAGGTCATTGAGTTGAGTCCAGTCCCCTGCCTTCACTAGCAAGACCAAGTACTGTCCCTAATTATTTTTACACCCCCCCGGCCCTCTCAAGGATTGAACTCATAACCCTGGGTTTAGCAGGCCAATGCTCAAACCACTGAGCTAGCTACCCCCGCCCCGGGCTCAATGATTGCTACACACATTCACCCTTAGTATTAGTTTCTGTACAATCTGACTTGCCCATTGATGATCTTTTGCCTCCCACATTTTCCAGCACTGTAAAATCTTCCTCTCCACTCCAAAACATTGTCTGTCTGCAACTATCAACATACTAGAAGAAACACTTTGCTGCTATTTGCCTGTTTTGTAAGTCAGCCTCCCTCCCTCACCTCCACTTGAGGAACATCATCATCATCAGCAAAACAACAGAAGTAAAGAGTAAAAGTTACATGTAGAAACGACAGTAGCAAAAATAATAGTACCCCTCCCCCAGCATTTATCCACTCTCCTCTTTCATTCAAACAATCCCCTTCCCTCCCTCACTATAATCCCGAGCTTCATCCCTTGACCTCTGCAGACTCCACCCCCACTAACAACAAGTTTTTGTAACTTTAAAATATATATATGAAAAAGGACAAGGAACTAAGATGCCATGTACTAGCATTACTGTCCACCAATGGTTACAATGCCATGTTCCTGCCCGGCCTCTGCTCACTTGCTTGTATGTTGTATCCCATTCCTCTATCCTTGGTCTGATTTTGTCTTCTAGGGCAGGCTATAAGTTCTTAGGGTCAGGAACAAGCTGTGTGTGTGTGCGCACACACATCCATGTCCACACTACGCCCAGCACAATGGGTCTCTGCCTCTGATTGGGCCAGGGTATTACCACAATATAAATATTAAATAATACTATGATTAAGTACAATCATTCTGTATGAAAGTTACACAAATAAATTGCGTTGTCTGTAATTTAAGATACGTCTCTATTGCCAAGAAAGCTCAGCTATTTAGTGATGTGAAGGGCAGGGACCGGAAGTGGCTCAATGAAGACTGGTTTGCTTGACCTGAAATGTATCGGGATAAAGGGGAAAACTAAAAGTTATGTGCAAACTCATTTGCTCCAATACAAATTTCTTTAAACTACTTGAAATTTCAGTACAGCTCGGAAGTCAAACTAATACGAAGTCAGTCTGATACAATGTATTATCCTCAGAGTCCCACAAAGAAACTAGAGAGATACTGGGAACAGAGTAATTAGGCAGGCAAATGCAGCAGCCCTTATGTATTCCGCAGTAGCTCACACCCATGAAAACCCAACTCACTGAGAGGGCATCTTGGCGAGGGCACTGGACTTATTCCCCAAGTATCTAAAAGGGCCATGGAAACCTTAAGTTTCAGCTCTGCAGTTTTCAAACACTGGTAGACATGGCCTCAGTGTAAAGTCTTATCTGAGGAATGGCACTTAACAGTCAGGTCAGGCTGGACAAAGCCCTGGCTGGGATGATTTAGTTGGGATTAGGTCCTGCTTTGAGCAGGGGGTTGGACTAGATACCTCCTGAGGTCCCTTCCAACCCTGAGATTCTATGATTCTGTGAGCCCCCACTGTGATGTGATGTGCCTGAACGGGACGGGAAGGAACAGCCTTCTGGCCCAGTGATGCAGTTCTGACCAACGTTTCCCTTTTTCGTTATTTCACATTTATGAATTCAGGTACATGTTGTCAACTGTGGTTTTTCTTCTTCGTTTTACAATAAACAAAGTTATTTATGTTAACCAGAAATGTACAAGAAAAATTTTCCTTTCATTGTCCCAACAAGTGAAACCATTCCTTTATGTGCTTTAACTTGCAAAGAATTAACTTGTACTGAAGTACGTGTGAAAAATCATTCAAACTCTAGTTCACAACCAGACGTACTCTGAAGTAAATGTTTAAATCTGAAACTAGGATCAGTAAGATAGGAATATTTAGAGACCCTCCCAAATCAGTCCTAATACACTTACTCCTGTATGAAACCTGGGTTTTATTGTCCTCTGTGGCACATTAGCCATGGCTATCCCTTTAAATAGGCCTTAAACTTCCTGTCTCCTTTTTACGCATTACAGTAAAATGTACAAGAACAATCACATAAAGGAACGCATAAAAAGCTTATTACTTCAGCAGACTAATAACCTTTCTGAAGCATTAATAAACCCTCCCTCTAAATCTAAAGCAGGGCTGTTATCATGGCAACGGAATGAAAGAGGCACTTTATCCATACATTTGCTGTCTCCCAAGCACATGGAAGGCAGCCAGGTAGCAGATGGCTTGTGTGGACAATTACCTTCATTTTGCTGCAGCATGTTTAAATAAAACAAACTCTGTCCTCTTCATTACCAATTTTCAGAATCACTGCTCACATATTGCTCAGAAAACAGCATGAGAAAGGTACTTTAGACAGACAGAAGAGAGTACTTTAGAATGTATTTCTGGCATCCTGACAGCAATGTACAGTATAAGGTCTGTGTATTTAAAAAAAAATACCTCCCCCCTCCCCCCCCCCAAAAAAAAGAGACCCCAACAATGTTCTATTTTGGGCCTTTGTTGGCACTGGCTTCTTTAGAACAACACAGCTGTCTAATCAACTGTTGGAGTGAAAAGAGCAGACAGCATCGATGGGATTATTAGACAGTATATTGTCTGTCACACTGAAAGGTTTGTATTTAATTGTGCAGAATCACATAATTAAATTAGATACACAAAAATACATGTAAACCACACTTGGGTTGTGACACAGGAAATCTGAAAGGAAGGGCTGCTACTGCGACCTTCACTTGTGGTGTGGGGCAGAGACCCGCCGAGGGAGGCAGGCAGCAGAATAGTGTGCATGAAGGACTCAGCAGCAGCCATACTGGCAAACTTCTTTCTAAATTCTAGTATAAATTAAAACCAGCTAATATGGTTTTAAAAATGTGGTCCCCCCCACCACTCTCACCCCCCACCTTGGTCTCTTACAGAGAGTCTGCACACTAAATTACAGGCCAGAGCAAATTATTAAGGAAGAGTTATAGTCTAGCCCCCCTGAAAAGGCGGGTGGGGATTCGTGGTAAGGCTCACACAAACTTCACCATAATGATTAACTTCTGTGTAACAAAAACTGCTGACCTGCCATAAATAAAGGAGTGTGTTCTGTGATCTTCAGAGTTGAGCTATCACTTTGATAGAGTCCCAGCCTGACATCCCAAGGGCAGGTCTACCAGTGCAACGGCTAGTTTCTATGACACACAGACCCATGAGGATTGGAAGGGACCCTCAGTGGAATGTGCAGTTAATTCCCCAGCACTGGTTAGGTTGATTTCACTCACCACTGACAGATGGGCATCTAGTCTAAGCCTTGACTATCTCCACTCCTTTCCTGAGCACCTTATTCTATTGCCCAGCTGCTGTTATAATTCACTTTTCGATTTACTACTCTGAAACATGAATATACTTATTCAAACCAGGGATAATCCCAGGCAATTTTCAGACAGAAAATGAACATTTAAGTATAGTACACACGTCAAACCTGGCAAGCTGATAAAGAGGGAACTGACCTCCATTCTAGGGTGGAAGAGGACACCAATTATGGAACACTTCTGAGAGTTTGCAACAGACAAAAAATAACCTGCACATTTTCTTGTATTTTTTCCCCTACGTTAGGGAGGATGAGATATTTAACAGGACCATGCACACTCTTTGCAGAATTAAACACCATGTCTTCTGAAGGGAGAAGAGTAACTGGAAAACAATTTTCAGTGAACTCTAGACTAGAAAAGGGAAAAGAGAACAGAAAGCTCAGCATGGCCATACCGTAGTGATTCTTCTGCTAGTCACACACAGGGATCGCTTTTAGAAAATCAGCATTTGTCAGCAGTTACCACATAGTGGCATCTGAGAGTCATCACAGCTTTTTTTTATCATTAGAATAGGAAATAGCTGTGCTAGCTGTTGGAAAATTCTTACTTTTTAATGACAACCATCGTAGAGCTTAAGTCCTCCTTCCTTGTTGTCCACATTGGACTTTCTCTAGACACCTGCTGCTCTGATTTTGTTCAGTAGCTCAGCTGCAGATTTTAAATCCCCAAAGAAATGGGTCTGTATCTACCCACAACATTGCTGGATATAAGACAGCTATGTCAAACCTTTCATCCATAAAGTGTTGTTTGTTTTCATTCCTTTCTTTCCCCCTGGCTGTAGGAGGGAGAGCTGGGATCAGGAAACAATCAAATCTTGGTTACCACATAGAATGTCTTTTTCTCTAGCTTTGTTCAAAGTCTAACGTTTTTGCTTTCATCCACCCTTTCCACAGTTATAGGGTGTGTGCTGCCCCCCTTCAGCTGGGCCTCTCGTGGGGGTGCAGGAACAGCATCCAATATATAACATTGCTCTCTCCACCAATATCTAGGATTTCCTCATAAATCCCGCTGGGTTTGCTCTCTTATTTGCAGAGGTTCCCAGGGCTCTTGCAATTTTAATTCCCATAAGGTTCCCCAGCTGACTTATATTACACAAGACTGAAAGCCATTGTTATCTTTCAAAACTATCTTAGTTTTGTTTCCAGGCTTCTCAGTTGACATCACCCTTTAACTTGTTAACGATCTAACGTTGGAAAGTTTTCCATCTTGTTCCCCGAAGTTAGCCATGCCTTTCTGTTAACCATTTTATTATGGAGCAGACCCAAAGAAGCCCTTTCAGTCTTTGTGCTATAGCATCTGTCCTGGGTGGGGGTCTGAGAAGGGTCCTGTTGTAACACCTCAATACTGGATGCATGTGACCAGATAGCTAGATCAAGCCCTAATACAGGAGGTTACTCATCTTCCTAGTGCATGCTTGGAAATGGGAGGACCTAATCATGTGACAGACATTGACCTATGAATATTTGCATGTTATATTTTGTCATTAAATAACTAGATTGTGCTCTTGTAATTAAAGACTGTCATAATGCATTAGCACAAGGGTGCAGAGTTAAGGTTATGCATGCAATTTAATTCGGTCATTTCCTAATTTATGAGTAACTCAGCTATAAACAATGTTTTCTTAACACGGGTGATTTGAAAAATTGAATTTCCTAGGTTTGTTTGTATTTTTTAAACAATAAAAGCTTTCTACAGACAGAAAATCAAAATGCGGAAGAGTTTACAAGTAACATCGGCACAGAATCTACCAAAAGAATCAGAACATCTGAATGTATTAAAAGAGGATACTTTGAGGGAAAGCTCCTATTTCACAGGAAGGACACATGTCAGAAAAGATTTAACATTGAAACCGTAATATCTGTTTGTTATTCTCAAAGAAGATGGTTTCCTACAATACAGGGAACTGATGGGCAGGATCCCCTGGGAGGCTAATATAAGGGGGAAAGGAGTCCAGGAGGGCTGGCTGTATTTTAAAGAAGCCTTATTGAGGGCACAGGAACAAACCATCCCGATGTGCAGAAAGAATAGCAAATATGGCAGGCGAAAAGCTTGGCTTAACAGTGAAATCTTCGGTGAGTTCAAACACAAAAAGGAAGCTTACAAGAAGTGGAAACTTGGACAGATGACTAGGGAGGAGTATAAAAATATTGCTCGAGCATGCAGGGGTGTAATCGGGAAGGCCAAGGCACAATTGGAGTTGCAGATAGCAAGGGATGTGAAGGGTAACAAGAAGGGTTTCTACTGGTATGTTAGCAACAAAAAAAAAGGTCAGGGAAAGTGTGGGACCCTTACTGAATGGGGGAGGCAACTTAGTGACAGATGATGTGGAAAAAGCTGAAGTACTCTATGCTTTTTTTGCCTCGGTCTTCACAGACAAGATCAGCTCCCAGACTGCTGTCCTGGGCAGCACAGTATGGGGAGGAGGTGAGCAGCCCTCAGTGGTGAAAGAACAGGTTAAGGACTATTTAGAAAACCTGGACATGCACAAGTCCATGGGGCCGGATGTAATGCATCCGAGGGTGCTGAGGGAGTTGGTTGATGTGATTGCAGAGCCATTGGCCATTAGCTTTGAAAACTCATGGCGATCTGGAGAGGACGATTGAAAGAAGGCAAATATAGTGCCTGCCTTTAAAAAAGGGAAGAAGGAGAATCCGGGGAACTACAGACCGGTCAGTCTCACTTCCGTCCCTGGAAAAATCATGGAGCAGGTCCTCAAGGAATCCATTTTGAAGCAGTTGGAGGAGAGGAAGGTGATCAGGAACAGTCAACATGGATTCACCGAGGGCAAGTCATGTCTTATCAATCTGATTGCCTTCTATGATGAGATAACTTGCTCTGTGGATATGGGGAAAGCAGTGGACGTGATATATCTTGACTTTAGCAAAGCTTATGATACGGTCTTCTACAGTATTCTTGCCAGCAAGTTTAAAAAGTATGGATTGGATGAATGGACTATAAGGTGGACCGAAAGCTGGCTAGATCGTCAGTCTCAACGGGTAGTGATCAACGGCTCGATGTCTAGTTGGCAGCCGGTATCAAGCGGAGTGCCCCAGGGGTCAGTCCTGGGGCTGGTTTTGTTCAACATCTTCATTAATGATCTGGATGATGGGATTAATTGCACCCTCAGTAAGTTCGTGGATGACACTAAACTGGGGGGAGAAGTAGATTCACTGGAGGGTAGGGATAGGGTCCAGGGTGACCTAGACAAATTGGAGGATTGGGCCAAAATAAATCTGATGAGGTTCAACAAGGACAAATGCAGAGTCCTTCACCTAGGACGGAAGAATCCCATGCACTGCTACAGGCTGGGGACCGACTGGCTAAGCGGCAGTTCTGCAGAAAAGGACCTGGGGATTACAGTGGACCAGAAGCTGGATATGAGTCAACAGTGTGCCCTTGTTGCCAAGAAGGCTAATGGCATATTGGGCTTCATTAGTAGGAGCATTGCCAGCAGATCGAGGGAAGTGATTATTCCCCTCCATTCGGCACTGGTGAGGCCAAATCTGGAGTACTGCATCCAGTTTTGCACCCCCTCACCCCCCCACTACAGAAAGGATGTGGACAAATTGGAGAGAGTCCAGCGGAGGGCAATGAAAATGATTAGGGGGCTGAGGTATATGACTTATGAGGAGAGGCTGAAGGAACTGGGTTTATTTAGTCTGCAGAAGAGAAGAGTGAGGGGGGATTTGATAGCAGCCTTCAACTTCCAAAGAGGATGGAGCTTGGCTGTTCTTAGTTGTGGCAGATGACAGAACAAGGAGTAATGGTCTCAAGTTGCAGTGGGGGAGGTCTAGGTTGGATATTAGGAAACACTATTTCACTAGGAGGGTAGTGAAGCACTGGAATGGGTTACCTAGCGAGGGGGTAGAATCTCCATCCTCAGAGGTTTTTAAGGTCAGGCTTGACAAAGCCCTGGCTGGGATGATTTAGTTGGGGATTGGTCCTGCTTTGAGCAGGGGTTTGGACTAGATGACCTCCTGAGGTCTCTTCCAGTGATCTTCTATGATTCTATGACTCTCAATAGGGATCTGCAGAGGCAATTTCATACAGGAGAAAGGAAGGTTAATTATCTGTAACAGGAATTTTCTGAATATAGCACCTCTTCTGATCTTCATGAGCATCCCCCGTCTAGCAAGCCATGAAGCGTAACCCCTAGAGTGAGGCTCCTCTGATGAAGGAGAATTTGTCCGTAGTTCTAATTCCAAGTTGAGCCCTTGAGTGTTTACAGAAGCACATGAAGGGAAAGTATGTGGACTATTCCTCCAGGACACTTACGTGGAGTGGCTTTGAAAATGACTGCAGATTAGGTCAGACCATTTAGTTTACTAGAATGTTCAGTAAGGAAGCTAAAGATGCTGCTTCAAAATCCGTGAAAAGAGAAAATAGTGAATTAGATTCACAGGAGTGGTTGAATAATACCCTAAATGTATGTATTATCTAAATAAAAGGATACACTACCTATAAGGACAAACTCATCCTTGGTGTAACTCCATGAATGTAGTGTCCAAGAGGGAGAGGGGATTGGTCAAAAGAGGACTCAAGATTTAGGCACAGTGAAGCTTTGCTGATCCCTCAACATGTGGCTAAGGAGCTTGAATCTGTTGGGAAAAGGGAGAGGAAGCCAATGAACAGAGAACGTGAGCAAGGATTGAAAACTCAGGAAAGTATTTAAATTCTTCATGGCTTCCGTCATGTCCTGGAACATTTCTTTCCATTTTTTTTATGCAGTCCTAAAGGATACTTTGGCCTGCATTTGGGAAGCTCTGTGTGGGTGCAGTGACAGTGCCAAAGCAGGTGTTGCTGTAGTCTAGGTTGGTGCCAGAACAATAAAGTACAGTGCTGGTACCATGTAAATGGCTGAAGCTGGCACGATTAAGTCAGAAATATGTACTGCAGTCACACATGTGTGTTGCAGTGTTGGCCCTCAACTTAAGTTTGGGGGCCAGCAGTAGCACAGAACATATAAAAGCCAGAGCCAAATGCTCCTTTGGTGGTGCAGGAGCCAAAATCTGCCTGGGGCTTGAAGAAATAATGTATTATTCAAAGAAGAGCTCTCTGCTGCCTCTAAAGCGGTTACTGCTGACAAATTGTAGAAGGCCTTTCAGAAGTTGCATTAGGGAGGGTACCGTGACTCTCTTTCTCATTTGATATGAGCCAAAAAGAAAGGTCTGGCTGCCTAGTCCAAGAAGTTAAAGAAGGAAATAGTCAGGAAATGTGAATCCTTCTTTAATGGGGGGAGGGATAGCTCAGTGGTTTAAGCATTGACCTGCTGAACCCAGTGTTGTCAGTTCAATCCTTGAGGAGGCCATCTGGGGCAAAATTGGTACTTGGTCCTGCTAGTGAAGGCAGGGGACTGAACTTGTATGACCTTTCAGGGTCCCTTCCAGTTCTATGAGATAGGTATATCTCCATATATATTATATTATTAGTCATCCTAAAGCAAATCTAACATCAGTCTTTTAATCCTATCTTTTCTGGCTCTAAATAAAATCTTGGGTCACCAAAGCAAGAGAAAAACTAGTATAGGGAACAGAATACTTGGTACATCACCAGTCCAGATCAGCAAAGTCAAAACCACTGGTGAAACAGTCAATGTTTCTATTTAGCCTCAAATGCAGGAGAAATTCCCTTGAAACAAAGCCATTCATAGAATCTCAGGGTTGGAAGGGACTTCAGGAGATCATCTAGTCCAACCCCCTTCTCAAAGCAGGACCAATCCCCAGACAGATTTTTGCCCCAAATGGCCCCCTTAAGGATTGAACTCACAACCCTGGGTTTAGCAGGCCAATGCTCAAACCACTGAGCTATCCCTCCCCCCATTCATCAATCGATTAAGAACACACAGACGTTTTCCTAGAGAAGTTGATAGAGTGATGGTTATACATGTTGTGAAAGTTCCCAAGACACAGTCTTGGGTGACTTCAACATTCATGCCGACAGTGTCCCTCTGTCACTCAGGGCCAAACTTCCAAGTACCTTTTACACCTTTGGTTTCTCTCAGATAAACTGTGGACCTACACACACAGCTAGTTATGCTCTGGACCTGATCTTCAGACTGGGCATTGATGCAGAATGCAAAAATATTATTCCCCTGTTAGACAGTCTTAGAGATGCAGGTCACTTTGGTATATTATCAGACTAAACTGCACTTCCATAAACCCTGCTTTGAGATGGTGCATCATGTCTACACTATGGATCTGGACAGAGTGTGTGCATGGGTGTGGGGAAACAGGGAACAAACTGGGGTGAGGGAGGTAATCCTGGATGACACCATCCATCTCAAAGAGATATAAATTTACAATACAGTTAACAGCAGAGCAGTTTATGCTCAAATGGATTATTGTGCTATTTTAGACCAAATCTAGGTAATTCTGCTACATATAATGTGCTCTAGCAAGATGTGCCAGGACCCGCTAGAAACAGAGAGCACATATGAGGAAATGAGGTGGAAAGAGGGAGAGCACCTTGCAAGGGAAAGAGCCAAAAGAGAGCAATACACTCTGCATAGCAGATGACAAAACTAGCCCCAAATGGCTGCCATGTGCTAGCAACCCTTTTCCCAGTGAAATGGATTTCATGAGACATCAAGTAATCCCATGCTGACATTTCCTTATCACTATTAATAGGGGCCATGTGCCACATAAACCAGTGCTAGATTCAGATATCATTCATGTGGCTTTGATTAGTCCCCCATGCTTGCATAATGACTGGAAGAAAAGTGTTATGGATACATATACAAATGCACTTCGTATTGATTTATCTGCAAGGACTGTAATAATAATACCACCTAACTCACACAGGAAGTCTACAGTGGAACAAGGAATTGAATATGAATCTCCCAAGTCCTAGGCTAGTGCCCAAACCACTGGACCATCCTGTTAGCAGTATCACACAGCTGTATTTTATTGGATGTTTAAAAATGTGCTATGTGAATATGACACTGGTGTAAGGTGCACAATTTCTAGTACTGAAGAAAGAAGTAATCTAATCACAGAATAGGAACAGCTGCAGTGTAAGTTTCTTCCACACTAATGTGTGTCTACTTGCAGTGAGAAGCAACACTGTTCACTGGAACAAGCTCTGGGTCAGAAGCCAGGGATTTTGGATTTCTAATTCCAGTTTTGTCATTAACTTGCTGTTTGGTCTTGAACATGTAACAATCTCTCACTCTCAGTCTTCCCAATCTCTGAAATGGACACAACAATATTTATTTACTTAACTCAGAGATGTTGTGAGGATTAATTTTATAAAGTGTTTTAAAGATTTTAAATGCTATAAAAGCATTACGTGTTACCATTATCTGTCCATGGCATATATAATGCATCAGTGTTTAGTCACCATCCCAGCTAGGGAGCAATAAAAGGAGCTCATGCTCTCAGGGGATGAGTATGCAATGACTCATGCTCCCAGGGGATGAGCATGCTTTGCCTACATCACTCCTGGCTGCTAGGTCAGACCTGCAACTTGACATTTATAATGAGCAATTCTATTGTTGAAGAGACAGTCCCTGTGGGTGCAAGTTCTGCCTTTATACCTAATTCAATCTGTGGCCTCTGCTGAGACAGTCAACAAAGGGGGCTGTGATAGGCATTTCCATTAGATGGAACCACTAGGAACCAGGCTTATAGCAAATGTCTTCTTGTTACAACTGACTTGGACTGGTCTTGAATTGGTGACCTAGAAAGCTCCATATCCTATTCCCCACAGCCAGGCAGTGCATATTGTAGGAAATACAACGAATCTGAATCCTTAAATAATGGTGTTACACACTCAGATGCATAAAGGTAACAAAAACTGCTATTAATGGCAGCGAGGTGTAATCTGACCCAGAATGGCAGTAGCAGATTTAATTTAGAGGCAGGCTAGTGGAAGGACGTGTACAGAACAAAATCCAACCATGGTAACAGGTGGGCGTACAGCTGAATTGTCTCTTGCAAAAGTCACATTTTATGATGTCATTGTTGCAAAAAGCGATTGGTTAAATAACTGTTTAGATTGTGTGGTATCAATCTCCTTCACGTGACATCCACCCCTACACAGGGTTCCATTGACGAATATCCATTACCTCATCATGGAGCAAGTCTTGTTTTATGCATGTGCCTATGACTACGAAGCACGTTGCCGGGGTGAGAGATGGAAACAGTATAAACTTTTTTTAAAAGTCCTCTTCTACCGTACCAACACACAGAGTGCATGAACAATAGCATGGACTGCTTCAGGGCTGCTATTTCTGTCAGCCAGAGGATTTATGCAGCTTATACAGAACCTTTTCAAACCAGCAGTTCCTCCCCCCCACCCCCATCCCGGCCATATTATCGTAGGTATTTACTGTGGAAGTTTCAACTTACTACACATCCTGTAAGACCTGAAAGCCTAATACTTTTAGTGGAAGGGTGGGGACAGGAGACTGTTGTTTTTATTTTTATAACTTGTTTTTTTTTTTTAAATGACCACGTTGTTAATGGCCATTTTGTTTTGGAAGTGAAAAGAGGGGAAATTTGTGAGTCTACCTGCCAAAGGGTTACAACAATCCTTTTCACTGCATACACACTGAAAAAGAGAGCAATAGCACCATAACATATAGAACGGGGTCCGCGAGGGCACTCTAGATCCCCGTTGATCAACTCCACCCCCTTCCTCCCTCCCTCCCTCCCTCAACTCCTCCTCCTCCCTCCCAGCGCCTCCAGCACGCCGGGGAATAGCTCTTCAGCAGGCGGCGTGCAGAAGGCGCTGGGAGGGAGGGGGAGGAGTGGGGACAGGGTGTGCTCATGGGAGGGGGTGGAATCATATCCAGGGCCACTAGCCCCGCCAGGGCCGGCGCAACCCATTAGGCGACCTAGGCGGTCGCCTAGGGCACTACTATTTGGGAGGCGCTGGCGCCCCAGCCGTCTGCAGAATTTTGGGGGCGGGACCTTCCGCCGCCGCTGTCGGGGGCGGCATTTTGGGGGCGGGACCTTCCGCCGCCTAGGGCGCCGAAAAAGCTGGCGGTGCTCCTGAGCCCCGCTGATCAACCCCTCCTCCTCCCTCCCAGTGCCTCCTGCATGCCGGGGAACTGCTGTTCAGAGGTGTGCAGGAGGTGCTGGGAGGGAGGGGGAGGAGCGGGGATGTGGTGCTTGGGGGTGGAAAGAGGTGGCGAAGAGGAGGGGCAGGGGGCAGTGGGGGCAGGAAGAGGTGGGGCAGGGGGGGGACTTTGGGGAAGGGGTGGAGAGGGGGCAGGGCCTGGGGCTGAGCGGGGGTCTTGGGGGTCCACGAAAAATTTTAACTCAAAATGGGGGTCCTCGGGTTGCTAAAGTTTGAGAACCGCTGATATAGACAATCACTCTTCCTGTTTGTAAGGGTCTTACACATGCTCCAAGAGGGGCAACAAAGACATTGTGATTGTAAAACCAATGAAGTGCCTGAAACTAATTTAAACTTATTTGCTGAAACTGACTAGATTTCAAGTTGACTATGTCCCTTTAAGCTGGGTTCTCCCAATGCACCAGCCCTTCTATTCTCCAGTATTGTGTTTATTTGAATACTTGGAATAAATGGCTGACAGTAAATTTACTGAAGTAGCAGAGAAGCCAATGTATGGCCCAATGAGTTCTACAATAAGAACCAGAGCTGCCTTTCGCCTCTCTTCAGTGTGAAGAAGTACCATGACCACCACCCTCTTCCTGAAAACTACTGGTCTCAGTAGACAATATGATGTGGGCATCTCATTTAAGTGGCTTTGATTGAAGCAGAGCAATGCATGCTGGAACTTGTAGTTTTTTTCAGGCTGCACCATTGTATTACAGATGAGGGCAGCTGCAACCTGCTCCAGTTCCTGCAAACTAGGCACCGCATTCAGATTTATTTAATACAAATCACTAATGTGGCCTTTGGTTGGTCTAAGTTTGGTTACTGCTGTTTCAAATCCTTGTTGCCTCAGAAACCATAAATTCCAAAGCAGCGGGACTATCTAGTGAAGTAATGTGCTGTTAACACTTTAGTAAGCGCTCCCCCCCGCCCAAACGTCCTCTCTGATAAACACGATATTCCAGGGTACGTGTACTGCAGGCAGGAGGGAAGAACAACTGGGGAATCTCTTCATTTGTTTTCATATTCAAACTACAATGAGCTTCAATAACTGTAGTAGAGAGAAAGCCTGGAGCACTGGGCCTAGTGCAAGACCGGAGGCCGGAACCAGAGGCTGTGAACCAGAGTCAGGCCGTGTATTAAACCAGACGATTACAAGTTCACTGCCCAGAGTTGTTGCTATATAGCAGGCATTAAATATTTATCCCGCTAGTACAAATACCACACTGGGTAGTACTATCAAGGTCTGCTAAACCAGCTATCTACAAAAACTGGGGAGAGCAGTAGGGTGACCAGGTGTCCGGTTTTTGACCGGAACACCCAGTCGAAAAGGGATCCTGGGGACTCTGGTCAGCACCGCTGACTGGGCTGTTGACTGTCCTATCGGAGGCGCTGCACAGCGGGGCTGGCAGGCTCCCCACTAGCCTCTGCGCCGCACAGCTCCCGGGAAGCAGCCAGCATGTCCCCACTCTGGCTCCTATGCATACGGGGAAGCCAGGGGGCTCTGGTAAGTGTGGCCAATGGGAGCCGCAGGGGCGGCACCTACAGACAGGGCAGCGCGCAGAGTCACCTGGCCATGCCTCTGCGTAGAAGCCGGAGGCGGGACATGCCGCTGCTTCTGGGAGCTGCCCAGATCCTGCACCCCTGACCCCCTCCCACGCCCCAACCCCCTGCCCCGATCCCCCTCCCGACCTCTGAACCCCTCAGTCCCAGCCCAGAGCACCCTCCTGCACCCTAAACCCCTCATCCCCAGCCCCACCCCAGAGCCGACACCCCCAACCGGAGCCCTCCCCCTTTCCGTCCCCCCAACCCTCTGTCCCAGCCCTGATCCCCCTCCCATGCTTCGAACCCCTTGGTCCCAGCCCGGAGCACCCTCCTACACCCCAACTCCCTCATCCCCAGCCCCACCCCAAAGTCTGCACTCCCAGCCAGAGCCCTCCTGCACCCCATCCCCCTGAGCCAGCCTGGTGAAAATGAGCGAGTGAGTGAGGGTGGGGAGAGTGAGCGACCGGGGGGGGGGCGAGGGGGGCGATGGAGTGAGCAGGGGTAGGCTGTTCAGTTTCAGTAGAAAGTTGGCAACCCTAGAGCGCACACAAACCCCCCCCCCTCCCCCCAAGCCAACTAAAACAATAACCAGGAAGGAGTCAGCGGCACTGGGAAAACAAATGTTAATTATGCTACACTTCCATGGAAATGTTTATTCCTGAAAATTATCCTGAGTATGATGACAATATATGGCAATGTTTGGCTTTCGCAATTTGACGGGGGAGAGGAGTACAGACCTTATCTGGGTGTCTTGGGGTTCTTCTTCCCCCAGGAAATATTCTGTACTTACCTGTTGTTTGGTGTAATCTGGTCCATTCCTAAAAGTCACAAGTTGTTTTGCAGAGGTATTTTTATGAACCCCAGGATAAATCTCTGAATGGGATGAGTTAGCCCAGGGGTTCTCAGACTTTTGTACTGGTGACCCCTTTCACACAGCAAGCCTCTGAGTGCCACCCCCTTACACACTAAAACCACTTTTTAATATATTTAACACCATTATAAATGCTGGAGGCAAAGCGGGGCTTGGGGTGTAGACTGATAGCTCGCAACCCCCCCATGTAATAACCTCAAGACCCCCTGAGGGGTCCCGACCCCCAGTTTGAGAACCCCTGATTTAGCCACATCTAGAGAGGAGCGAACTCCAGCACAAGGAGGGCAATCACCACAATCGTCCCTTCAATTTGGGGAAGAAATTTTAATACGGGGCTCCCAGAGTCACCAAGTTCCAGCACATTACTGATGTAGAGTGACTCAGAGGCTTCATCGATAGAAGCTGTATACATAGGTACATCATCTTACCCGAAATAAGTTATCTGAATATTTTCAAACTGTGTAAGGTATATATGGCAGATAAACAACCAAAGTGAACACAGGGTTAATCTTCATAACTCTATGTACACAGAGAAGAACAGCTGGGGTGTGCTGCAAGCGTGTGCTGCGGAAGAAAAATAACTGAATATAAGGCTGTTCCTTAAAAAAGAAAAAGGGCTCCCTCTGGAGTGGATCACAAAGTTAACACTGGATTTAAATTTTAGTAGGAGGGTAATGGAAATGGAAATCAATAACAGCAAATGCATTCTTGTCTCTCGTTAGTTTGCACATTTCGTTTGCAATGAGCGCAAAACAGACTAGTATAGTGAGACTATATCAAGGTTACATGACATGAAGCCATGCCTAGAGTATCAAAATTAGTTTTCATGCATGGACTTGTACACAGCAAACAGGCAAATTCCAGGTTATTCAAAGAGACAAGAAAGCTATCAAAATACTCCAGAGAAACTGTCAGAATACGAAGTAAAACAAGCTGAGAATCTGCCTTTTCAATCTGGTTGATCATGCACTTTTCTAAAAAACAAACAAATATTCTCACTGGTCATGTATTCAAGGCAATAAACGTAATTTGAAAGGGGCGGAAAAGAAGCTCACAGTACTTTATTAAGAACATGCTCCACTGGGAACTGAAGAGTTCTGGTTTGGAATTTTAAAAATGAGAAAGACCCCATAGCCGTGACTTTACACTAGCCACAAAGAAAAAGTAATGCATGGTTTATTTACATACAATCCCATCAGGACAAAAATTGTGTTTTCATGCAGAACCCCGCCCAAGTTAGATCAACTACACACTGAAATCAACTTACTGCCTGCTTTTGCTCTTCTTCCTACAAATGTTGGCAACAGAAAAAGGTGAAAAGAGAAACAAAGATATATTAATCATCATGTTAAAAGGAAATACACAGACATACAACAGAAGAAATGAAAGAGCAGGCAGATGGTAAATTGTAGAAACATCTGTAGATGCAACACGAAACAAAGACACAGTAGCTGTGGGGAGAAAGCAGAGATGCAGTTTGTTCCATGTCTCAAAAGGAGATCTATGTCTATAATGTGCACCTGTGTTAGGAGGTCAAATAAATTGAGCAGATCTCAGAGTGACCCCTTCCCTCCCAAAACACCCTTAGTGCCCTCAGCACCTCCCTTGGACTCAGATGATCCACCAGTTCTCTCTCTTCAGCCCCTGCACTCCTTGAGGCCCTCAACCTTTCAGCTAAGAAGGACTGAACTAAATACATCTTTAACTCTATAATTGCTAGCCATGAAACTGTTGGAAGGCTGCCAATACTCAGTGATGCACTGTGCTTGTGACAGAACAGCATAACATCTCGGCTGCACTTTCAGTCTTTGTCAAACTGAAGCCATAGCCGGGGACCTCCTGACTGGCCCACAGTGACCTTTACTGATCAGGTTACAAAAGGCAAGTTGGTACAATGTCAGACATCCAGAGCAGTGGAATGGAAGGAGAGGAGAACTGGGAAAGTAAACACAAGCTCTAAAGGTATGGACTAAATCAAAAAATGTGCAGGGAAAAAACGGATTCCTGCACTGCTAAAGAGTAACTCTAATGAATGGGGGTCGCTGCTGAAAGTGTGACGCTTGAGTAATGCAAGAATGAATGAAGTTATCTTCGTCCGAATGAAAGAAATGTGTATGAAGTGACCTGCTGGGCTAGCAAAGTTACACTTTTATTTCAACTACTGAGCACCAGCAAAATAATCTAGATTTCTTTTACAAACCCCAGACATTTTCAGAGAGAATTTGCCCCTGCACACCATAAAGCAGTGGGAACACTGAGAGCAATGAACTAATAAATGAACCCAGAAAAACAATGAGCTATTCTGTAGCTTTAGTAGTCGCCACTGCCACTTTTGGGGTTCATAGATTCCAAGACCACCTGTCTAACACTGCTATCATATAACGACTCCAAAAGAAGAAGTGACTCACCTTGTGCAATAACGATGGTTCTTCGAGATGTGTCTCCCTGTGGGTGCTCCACTCGAGGTGTCAGTGTCCCCCTGCGCCGGAGATTTCTCGCAGCAGTACTCGGTCGGGGGAAGGGCGCTCACAGGGGTTGTCTCATGCAGCCGTTGGCACCGCCTGTAGTGTGCGCTCCCCCGCCCGTCCCCTCCGTTCCTTCGCTACCGCAGCGCTCGGCTGTGTGAACTCTGAAGTAGAGGGGAGGAGGGTGGGTGGTGGAGCACCCACAGGGACACACATCTCGAAGAACCATTGTTACTGCACAAAGTAACTACTTCTTCTTCGAGTGGTGTCCCTGTGGGTGCGCGGACACGTCTTGCAGACGTGATTGCCACTAGGAATGCGACCTTCATTGACGTATGTAGGAGCGAGCAGGTAGCTAGAGGTTCAAAGGGTGGTCTTGTGAGACATTTGAGCACAAGATTGAGATCCCATGGTGGTGCAGGTTGGCGTACTTCTGGGTACATGTTCAGAATACCTGCTAGAAAGTGCCGTGTAATCGGGTGAGCGAATATTGAAGACCCTTCTATCTGTTCGTGGAGGGCTGTGATGGCAGCCAGGTGTACTTTAATAGAACTTATGGCTAACCCTGTTTCCTTCAGTTCTAGTAGGTAGTATAGGATCATAGATAGAGGCACCTTGGTCGCGTCCAGCTGTTTTTGCTGACACCAAAGGGAGAATCTTCTCCACTTGTGGCGGTAAGTATTTCTAGTGGTGAGGCGACGGCTATTTAGTAATACGTGTTTTACTTTCTCCGCACAGTTGGAACCAGAGAGGAGCCATGCTTTGAGATGGAGTTTCGCTGGGTCTGGATGGAGCGTCAGGCCCTCGTTCTGGGACAGGAGGTCCGTCCGGAAAGGCAGCGGTTGTGGGGCACAGACTGCTAGACGTCAGAGGTACGGAAACCAAGTCTGTCTGGGCCATGTGGGGACAATGAGAATGACGTATGCTCTGTCGAGTCGTATCTTGTGGATGACCTGTGGGATCAGTGGTAGCGGCAGGAAGACGTATGAGTGATGCGTTCCACGGGATGAGGAAGGATCCCTTAACGATCCCAGTGCCAGGCCTGCCCTGGAGCAAAATAGTGGACATTTGTGATTTGTCACTAAGGCAAAAAGGTTGATTACTGGGTGACCCCATTTTTGGAATATCGTGCCAAGAACACTGTCATGGATTTCCCACTCGTGTTCCTGTGAGAAGTGCCTGCTGAGGTTATTGGCTGTAGTTTTTTGGCACCCTGGTAGGTATTATGCGGTGATGTTTATATTGTTGCAGATGCAGAAGTTCCATAAATTCATGGCTTCTACGCATAGCGAGTGAGACCTGGCTCCTCCTTGGCGATTGATGTAAAACATGCACGCCACATTGTCGGTGAGAATAGAGATTGAGGTTTCTCATATGAGTGGGAGGAAGTGTTGGCATGCATTGTGTACCGCGCGGAGTTCCAGGAAATTGATATGTAGTCGGGTTTCTGTCGCAGACCACTTGCCTTGTACATTGTGGTGACCCAAGTGGGCGCCCCAACCTATCAGGGAGGCATCTGTTGTAATAGTCACTGATGGGGGGTCTTGTTGAAAGGGAATCCTGGAGCATACATTCCCTGGCTGTGTCCACCATTGTAGGGAGAGGATAACCCTTAGTGGTAGTGTCACACATCTGTTGAGAGAGTGTTTGCTGGGTGCATAGACAGTGCTCAACCAGTGCTGTAGACAGCGTATATGGAGTCTGACAAACTTTACTACAAAAGTCGTAGCTGCCATATGTCCCAGAATCTGAAGGCATGTCCTCACTGAAGTTTGTGGGCTGATGGTCACTGTAGAAATAAGATTGGTCAATGTAGTGAATCTGTGGTTTGGCAATATTGCCTTGGCTTGTATGGAGTCTAGGTCAGCTCCAACAAACTCCAATCGCTGGGTTGGTTCCAGGGTGGATTTCTTTTAGTTTATCTGTAGACCTAGCTGGTGAAACAGGTCTATTGTGGTCTTCAGCATGCCTGCCGTTTCTTGTTGATTGGCACCCTTGAGAAGGCAATCGTCCAAATAGGGGAAGATTATGACTCCTTTGCGTCGTAAATATGCTGCTACTACTGCGAGCGTTTTTGAGAATACGCGGGGAGCGGTGGACAGTCTGAAGGGAAGGACCCTGTATTGGTAGTGATTGGGTCCTACTGTGAACCGCAAGAACCATCTGTGGGCAGGATGTATTGTAATATGGAAGTATGCATCTTGGAGGTCGAGGGTTGCAAACCAGTCCCCCCCCATCTAGCGCTGGGATTATTGTAGCCAGAGTGACCATTTTGAACCTGTGGTTGCGTACGAACCTGTTGAGTTTCCGGAGCTCTAAGATTGGTCTCCATCCCCCTCCTTTCTTCTCTGTCAGGAAATATTTGGAATAAAAACCCCTCCCTCGGTATTGATGTGGTACTGGTTCTACAGCACCCAGAAATAGGAGGTGGTCCACTTCCTGTTGCAGAAGATGCTCGTGAGAGGGGTCCCTGAAGAGGGATGGCGAAGGGGGGAGGGGAAGGGGGATGGCTGTGAAAGGAATGGTGTAGCCAGATTGTATGATCTCCAAAACCCATTGATCTGTGGTTATCGCAGCCCAGGCATGGTAAAATGGGTGTGGGCGGTGACCAAAATTGTGGGATGGGGTATCTGTTGGTGCTAGAGGTGTGGGAGGTCGTGCATACCCTCGACCAAGACTTCAAAATTGTGGCTTAGATGTAGATGGACGGGTGGACGAGGCCTGGTTCTGTGGAGCTCGTCGTCTCTGAGCCCATTGTTTGGGTCTGTTCTGAGTGAAGTATTGTGGTTGTTGACGGTTAAACGAGGTGTCTCGTGACCTCTGATATGGTGTAAAGCAAGAGCGTTTGTCAGGTGGAGGGTGTATGCCTAGTGTATGCAGCGTCGCTCGGGCGGCCTTCATGGTATGGAGGACGTCATCTGTTTCAGACGAGAATAGTTTATCCCTATCGAAGGGGAGGTCCTCCACTTTTAGTTGTACTTCTTTTGGAATTCCCGAAGCCTGCAACCATGATGTTCTTCTCATAACCACAGCTGCTGCGGTTGTTCGGGCAGCTGTGTCTGCTACATCCATTGAGGCTTGCAGCGCTGTGTGAGCGATTAACTGACCCTCGTTGATAATGGCGTTGAGTTGAGGACATTTATGCTCAGGGAGGTCCTCCACGAGCTCTTGTGTTTTACTATAGTTAGAGGAGTCGTAATTTGCTAGTAGAGCAGAATAGTTGGCAACTCTAAGCAGAAGGGTGGCTAATGAGTAAAGAGGTCCAGTCTCTTGTGTTCTTTATCTTACAGTGAGGAGCGGAAATGAGGCTGTCTACTGCGCTGATTAGCAGCCTCTACCACCAGAGAGCAGGCTTGAGGGTGTGAAAACAAAAATTCCATGCCTTTGGCTGGAATGAAGTATTTTCTGTCAGCCCTTTTGTTGGTGGGTGGTGCCGATGCCGGTGTTTGCCATATTACCTCCGCAGGCTCCATTATAGCCTCATCCATGGGGAGGGCAATCTTGGTCAATGATGCCAGTTGTAAGATTTTTAACAACTTACATGAGGTGCAGGAGTAACAACGTAAGGCAATTTCTTGGCTGTTTGCTACTCTTTTGAAGAGTTCTTGGAACTGTTTCAGGTCATCTGGTTCCGTGGGGTAGATGGCATCACCGCTTTGTCTGGTGCGGACGATGAGTGTGGGGCAGGTAGTGAATCATCCAGGTCTGCCTGAGATAGTATCTCTTCCTCTTCTATCTCTGTCTCAGGGGGGTCAGAGGTTTCTCTGTGTGGTAATGATGGGTGTACTCTGGAACCTCTTGTTGCTGGGGAAGGGGGACCAGAATAGGGGTTCTGGTATGTGGGCCAAGGACCCCATTATGGCCATTGCATGGGGTAAGGTGGTAATGGGTAAGGCCAGTGCTGTGCCTACCAGGGCTGTGAATGCTCAGAGGGATGAGGCTTAGGCTTCACAGCGTTCCATGTAGGTCTCATCGGTGATGGGGATGAACGTTGAGAGGAGAAGCAGCTGTCCTGCACGTCTCCTTCCTCGCCACTATGCATGGAGAGCGGTGCAGGAGCTGAAGGATGGTACTGTGCTATGTAGCTTGGGGAGTGTTCGGTGCCGAGCAGTGGTGACTGCGGTGCCGAAGAAACTGCTATGTCCTCAGTATGCAGGAGTTGCGCTGGTCCCGCCTTGGGGTTGTGGTCGACTGTTGGAGTGCTGATTGGTGCCGGGTTTGGTTTGTTAGCCGGCATCAAGTCTTGGGTTGGTGCCGGTGGTGGCAGCATTGATTGCGGTGGCGCTGCCTGTGCTGCGCTCTGCACCGGGGTAGTCAGTGCCATGGAGGAGACTTGATGTCTCAACTCCGGTGCCACGTGTTGGGGCTTGGCAGGGGTCTGCTGAGGGATGGTGCCGGAGGAGCCCAGTGCCTCGTAAGTGCTCACTCTGGATGAGTGGAGCACTGAGGGTAAAGACCTCGCTGGGGAAACTCTCTTTTCCTGAGAGACCTTTGTTGGAGAGGTCGAGGCTCGCTTCCTGAGAGTTTTGGAAGTTGGAGCCTTATCAGAGCTCAGGGATCTTGGTTTATGAGACTCCCTGGAGGACGTCTCTTGCGGAGGTTGGGGGGATTTCTCCAACAGAAGCATTTTCAAGTGGAGATCCCTGTCACGTCTTACCCTTGTTGTTAAGTTGGTGCAACGTGCGCATTTCTGGGAGATGTGAGTTTCCCCCAGACAGCGAATGCAGGATGTGTGGCCGTCTGAGACCGGCATCGGTTCACGGTAGGAGTCACACTTTTAAATCCTGTTGAGCCCGGCATGACTGCAGTTAAGCCTCTCCAGAGATAAGGGTGGGAGTTAATTGTAATGGTAAACTGTAGAAACTGTTCCCAAACGGGGAGCTAAGCAGAGAAAAAGTCGTCTTCTTTTTTTTGTTTGTTTTTTGTTTTGTTTTTGAAGAAAAACCTCTAAGAGGAACTAACTAAACAATGTAACTAAGTATAGACTAATAAGAAGTTCCTATGTAACTTGGAACTTTTTTTTTTTTCCCCAGAAAGTGTCAAAGAGAGCACTGCTGCGGTGCTCCGTCTGCAGCCGAGGACGGTCAAGAAGGAACTGAGGGGACGGTCGGGGGTGCGCACGCTACAGGAGGTGCCAACGGCTGCACGAGACGACTCCCGTGTGTGCCCTTCCCCCGACCGAGTACTGCTGTGCGAAATCTCCGATCTCCAGTGCAGGGACACACCCACAGCTAGAGTGGAGCACCCACAGGGACACCACTCGAAGAAGAAGAAGAATTCCTTTTGAACTATGGTATATCTTTTAGAAAAACATCCACTCACCATTTAAAAATTGCAAGTGATGGAAAATCCACCAAGACCCTTTGTAAAACTGTTCCAATGGTTAATTACTGTTAAAATGTATACTGTATTTCCAGTCTGCATTTGTCTAGCTTTAACTTCCAGCCACTGAAACTTCTTAAGGATTGTCTGGTAGACTGAAAAGCCTATTATCAAATATTTCTTCCCTATGTAGGGACTTTTATAGACTGTGATCTAGTCACCTCTTAACCTTCCCTTTGTTAAGCTAAATTAAACCTTTTGAGGATAGTGGTGGGGGCAGTGCCTCGTGTCATGCCTGTAGGTGCTACCACAATGCAAATAATAAAATTTGCAGTTTAATTTTGCCGCCTCTGTTTTTCTGTGTTCAACTTGAGTCCCCTCATGGCTGACTTTTAGAGGTGTTGAAGGCATGCCACTACCTTTGACTTCAACTAGAGTTTCAGATGCCCTGCACCTCTGACATGGGCATCCAAAACTGAAACACACAAAACTAATGAACACTTCTCCCCTTACTTTTTTCTTTCTAAGATATAAACAACAAAATTAGATACTAGCAATCGCTACTTGACAGTTATCTTTAATGCACAGTGGCAGGGTGTTTTCAGTGGTTGGCCTCTGGCTCCAGACTTTGCTCCTCCTACTGGTCTGTGAGAGTTTGGGTAGGCCGATCTCCTTTCTTGGCTTCAGCCTGAGTGGTTGGTTATGGGGATGCTATAAAGATCAGCAGTGAATGAGAGTTTTCCAATGTAGACTTTGGTCATGAAATCCTATGTTATGACTTAATTTTGGTACCCAGAGACTCTGATTAATTCACTTAATGTTTGCACTATGCTTTGAACATGTAAATTATTATTTATTAGCACTTATACTTTTAAAAAAAGATAACTGGAATTCCATTTTTCAGGTCATCATCCCATAAAAAGAGTTTTATTCTTTGCCTTCTAAATGACCAAGTCATTAATATTTGAAATCCACTTGCTGCACATACGTAATGACTAGGGCTGTCAATTAATCGCAGTTAACTCACGCGATTAACTCAAAAAAATTAATCACGATTAAAAAAATTAATCGCAATTAATCTCAGTTTTAATCTCACTGTTAAACAATAGAAAACTAATTGAAATTTATTAAATGTTTTTGGATGTTTTTCTACATTTTCAAATATATTGATTTCTATTACAACACAGAATGCAAAGTGTACACTGCTCAATTTATATCATTACTTTTATTACAAATATTTTCACTGTAAAAAATGATAAACAAAAGAAATAGTATTTTTCAGTTCACCTCATACAAGTATTGTAGTGCAATCTTTTTGTTGTGAAAGTGCAACTTACAAATGTAGATTTTTTTTTTGTTACATAACTGCACTCAAACAAAAGAATGTAAAACTTTAGCGCCTACAAGTCCACTCAGTCCTACTTCTTGTTCAGCCAGTCGCTAAGACAAACAAGTTTGTTTAATTTACGGGAGATAATGCTGCCCACTTCTCATTTACAATGTCACCTGAAAGTGAGAACAGGTGTTTGCATGGCATTTTTGTAGCCGGCATCGCAAGGTATTTACGTGCCAGATATGCTAAACATTCAGAGGCCCCTTCATGCTTCAGCCACCATTCCAGAGGACATGCGTCCATGTTGATGAGGCTCGTTAAAAAATAATGCATTAATTAAATTTGTAACTGTACTCCTAGGGGGAGAACTGTATGTCTCCTACTGTTTTACCTGCATTCCGCCATATATTTCATGTTATAGAAGTATCGGATGATGACCCAGCACATGTTGTTCGTTTTAAGAACACTTTCACTGCAGATTTCACAAAACGCAAAGAAGGTACCAATGTGAGATTTCTAAACATAGCTACAGCACTCGACCCAAGGTTTAAGAACCTGAAGTGCCTTCCAAAATCTGAGAGGGACAAGGTGTAGAGCAGGGGTCGGCAACCTTTGGCACGCGGCTCGCCAGGGTAAGCACCCTGGTGGGCCGGGTCGGGTTTTTTTTACCTGCCGCATCCGCAGGTTCGGCCAATCGCGGCTCCCACTAGCCGCGGTTCGCCATCCCAGGCCAATGGGGGCGGCAGGAAGCGGCGCGGGTTGAGGGATGTGCTGGCCGCCGCTTCCTGCCGCCCCCATTGGCCTGGGATGGCGAACTGCGGCCAGTGGGAGCTGCGATCGGCTGAACCTGCGGACGCGGCAGGTAAACAAACCGGCCCGGCCCACCAGGATGCTTACCCTGCCGAGCAGCGTGCCAAAGGTTGCCGACCCCTGGGTTAGTCAATTAACAAATCTATCGTCCCTCTCCCATACCTCCCAAAACCTGTGGGTGTTCAACAACTTTAACACGAGAAGCAGCATGTGGACCTAATCGCACATTAACCATCCTTCCCAATACGCAGAGCCAAAATGGAAGTGGCTTTTTACAAGTTCATACTGTTGTTTACAAGATTATCTGTACATGATCACTGAGGGAAGTAATGACACCAGCAATGTAGGAGTCTAGTGAGAGCAAAGCCCGGGCGGGGAGGGAGGAAGGTCTGAGACAAAGGTGTTTACCTTGAGCAGTTTCATTAGCCCTTCAAGCTGCACCATCAGTTCCCTTCTGCTTTCTTGAAGTGCAGACATTCTCTGTTCTAGTTCATCCTTTCTCTGCCTGTTCAAGTTACATGGAAGAAAGTGTCAAAAGAAACTCTGGCTGTTTCCGGGGCACGTAGGGAAATTCACAGAGCTGGCTGATTGGCATATACACCACGTTGTTATATTTCACTTTGTTTAGTACTCCCCCTTAAAGTTAACAAAATCAGAGCAAAACATAACACGCTAACCACGACTCCTATTGCAACATGGCATGCAACAATCACATTTTTCACTATGAAATACAGACACCCAAAGTCAGAATTATAATGGTGGGAAGCACTTTTTTTAAACCAATGCAATTTGAAAAGAAAGCCAGCATCCTCTTAATGATGCTGTCAGACCCAGGCATCCAGTAGATCTTTAAGACAAGTCAGACTGAACCACCAAAAAAATGAAAACAGGGTGCAGAGTGCTGAAAGGAAGAGACAATGGAATGCCATTAACCTGAACAGAGAATTTACAGGGCTGCTTCTATCCAATAATCTGACATACAACTTGTGAAGCATTTGCTGCAACAGAACCTGTGTACAGTGTAACACAACACAAGCCAATCTGCAGGTACAGAAGGGAATTTTTCCTTTCTGGGTATTGAAAATTATTCCATTCTAAAGCCTGCTAGAATGAAAGTCTTATGTTTAACAGATCTGAGAGAAAAGTGGCTGCGTGTTTGTTTGTTTGTTTGTTTGAATTTTCAAAGA
Organism: Platysternon megacephalum; assembly: GCA_003942145.1. Classification (NCBI taxonomy): domain Eukaryota; kingdom Metazoa; phylum Chordata; order Testudines; family Platysternidae; genus Platysternon; species Platysternon megacephalum. The sequence continues at coordinate 1,344,276 of QXTE01000224.1, forward strand.
GAATTAAGAAGTCTCCTAGTCAGGAACCTAGAATCAAATTAGCATCACATGTCAAAAAGCTCATTATTTTATGTGCTAAGAAAGCCATGTTGCATTATTTGAAACCATGAACAAATAGTACAATAACTGCAGGGGAAAAAAGGTAACAGGAGGGGATTACTCATTTATTTCTGTGGTTTCATCCATATAATAATTTCAGGTCTAAGGTTAAAGACAGGATAAATTATATCACAGGCTTTGACCTTTCTTTGAATCTGGAAATTTTCCTCGTGGCTCTATACCTGCGGATGAATCATTACAAGGATCTTAGTAACCAACTCATTTTAGAAGTGAAAAATGTGATAGCAATAACTTGGAAAAGAAACATGTCATAATCTCAAAACCAAATGGATCTACTGAGTATTGTTTGCAGTTACTATGGTAAATGGAAGGGTGGAGTATAGTATGTATTTACTCAAACCATAAAAGTACCAAGATATATAACAGATTGGACTTCTTACTCTGCTGGGTAGAGGTGACTGGATCACAGTACCAATATAGAGAGAAGATTTCTGAAAGAGAGCTTTTTAATCTAAAAGACAAAAGCATAATGAGATCCAATGGCTGGAAGCTGAAGCTAGTCAAATTAATGATAAAAATAAGGTAAATTTTTAACACTGATGTTAATTATTAGCCATTACATTTCATTAACAACTTACCAAGGAACCGGATGAATTGTCCATGACTTGAAATCTTTAAAGCAAGACTATATGTCTTTCTAAAATGTATACTCTAGCTCAACCAGAAGTTATGGGTTTAACACAAAAATTACTAGGTGAAATGCTCTAGCCCAGTGGTGGGTAACCTGTGGCCCGTCAGGGTAATCTGCTGGCGGGCCACAAGACAGTTTGTTTACATTGACCGTCTGCAGGCACAGCTGCCCGCAGCTCCCAGTGGCTGCGGTTCACCGTTCCCGGCCAATGGGAGCTGTGGGAAGCGGTGGCCAGCATGTCCCTGTGGCATGTGCTGCTTCCTGCAGCTCCCATTGGCCGGGAACGGTGAACCGCAGCTACTGGGAGCTGTGGGTGGCCGTGCCTGTGGACGGTCAATGTAAACGAATTGTCTCGCGGCCCGCCAGCGGATTACCCAACGGGCTGCGTGCGGCCCATGGGCTGCAGATTGCCCACTACTGCTCTAGCCTGTGTTATGCAGGAAGTCAGACTACATAATCATGATGGCCCAGTCTGGCCTTAAAATATCTGAATTCTGCATGAAACTCTCTGACTTCCAAGAGTCATTCATAGATTTTTAAGGTCAGAAGGGATCATTAGATCATCTAGTTTGACCTTCTATATATCACAGGTGAGAGAGTTTCACCCAGTTAGCCCTGTATTAAGCCAAGTAACTTGTGTTTGACTAAGCATCTTCCAGGAAGGCATCCAGTCTTGATTTAAAGACATCAAGAGATGGAGAATCCACCATTTCGTTTGGTAGTTTGTTCCAATGGTAAATCACCATTTGTGCCTCATTTCTCATTTGAATTTGTTCAGATTCAGCTTCCAGCCAGCAGTTCTTGTTATGTCTTTCCCAAGAACCCTTTAGTACCTGGTATTTTGTCCTGAAGGTACTTATACAACATAGTCACCTCTCAATCTTTTTGATAAGGAGTTCAGCCCGTTTAGCTTAAGTCTCTCACTGTAAGGCAATTTCCCAGACCTCAAATAATTTTTTTTGTGACTGTTATCTGCTCTTGCTCCAATTTTCAACATTGTAAAAATGTGGACACCAGAACTGTATGCAGTATTGGTCTCACCAATGCCATATACAGAAGAAAAATCATTTCCTACGCCTATTCACTACACTTCAGTTTATACATCCAAGGGTCACATTAGCCCTTTTGCCACACGTTCACACTAGGTCCGGAGCTCATGTTCAGTTGCTTGTTCACTATGACTCTTAAATCCTTTTCATAGTCACTGCTTTCAGGACACAGTCTCGAATTCTGGAAATACAGCCAGTATTCCTTGTTCCTAGAGGTATGACCTTGTACTTTGATGGATTAAAACACATTTTGTTCAAATGAGCCCTGGTTAAAGTGACCCAGATCACTCTGTATGATTGCTCTGTCCTCATTATTATTTACCACTATGTCAATCATTGTGTCATCTGCAGATTTTATCAGCAGTGATTTTATATTAAATTTAAATTGCTTAGTCAGAGCTTCTGATCAGCCTATAAAATATTAAGTAATTTGCAGGGGAAAGTATTAACCGGGGGTGGGGGGAGATGGGGATATCTAGCAGCCCCAGCTTTCTTTAATCTGGATCCCACCAGTCCACTCCAGCCTTCTCTCCATGCAATTCGAAGTACCTCTAGTTCTGGCATCTTCTGAATTGACATCAGTGCAGCCCAGTCCCCGGCTCCCCACTCTCCTGATCTTCAATGGAAAGTTGAGGGAGAGCAGCAGAAATCAGCATCTTGGTGGTGCATTAGCCCCTCCCTTTCTGCTTCAAAGAGCAGGAATGGGCATAATTGGGGGTCAGTCTGTCTCCCTTCTGCACAGGAAGCAAAAGGCCACATTTACACGTTCCCTCATCTGCATTGAGCTCAGCCTTGGAAACACAGAGACCCCTGTTGTGTCCAAGCCCCCCAGGGGTCTCTAGCCCACAGTTTGAGAACTTGTGTTCTTGAGATGTTCCCAGCAGATGAGACAAAGGAAATATTGGTCAGCAGCGCACTGAGAAGTACTGATGGGGCTGAGCTGGTTCTATACAAAAAGCTAATAAATATGCTGAGAGCCTTTAATGCTGCAGTAGAGGGCTGGATAATGTCTTATAGGTAAGGCTGTATGAAAACCGTGGGCTGCAATTTTGTTTTGGAAACTGAAACTTTTAACACACACGGCAACTTTTTATAGTTGCTGCAAATTTGAGTGGCATTGCCACCCTGTGTGCCACTTATTCAAGGGGTTGCAATGCCACTCACTCAGATTTAGCCTGGCCGCCTCTCCAGTGCACTCAAATTTGACCCCCCCACAAAAACTGGATTTTTTACAAACTGTGGCTTCTGAACCAAAAAATCACGACTTTCTTACAGTCTTTCCTATAGGAATTGCCCTGTATTGGGGATGGAGCAGAGCTGCCCCACTCCAGTGGCACTGTGTCTTAGGGAGAACTCCTCAACATGCACAGGACACATGGCTTCTCTTGCAATCCTAACATAATGCAGTTCTCAAAGGGCTGTATCTGGCAAGAGCTTAAATTTCAGGATGTGCATTAGGTTTCATATGGTGTTTTCTGAAGGCTGAACTGAGAATTAACAAGCAAAAGATGAAATTAAAAGCAGCCAGAGATTACACAGACGATGACATACTTTATTCTGTTAATACTGAAAATTCTTCCCTTGTCACTTCAAAATGCAAACATAATCAAAGGAGTTTGAAGATTGCTCCTCAACTCTGGAGATATGGCTGAATGTTTGCAGATAAGTGTTTTCAAAATCTCAATGACTAAGCAAATCACTGGCACTGCTTTTCTGTTCCATTTGCTTGTCCAGTAAATAATAAGCAAATGGTCCCAATTCTACTAGCCTCCTTACAAATAACGTTCTTATTTATCTTACTTATCAAAAGCAAGAATACACTTTAAGTGATGTTTCTATTTGCTTTTAAATCCACTTTATGAAAGAGTCACATAGTTTTATATAACTGCCAGCTTTCAACAATCCCCAGCAGAAAGATTTAAAATGGCTGCTTAGAGTTCTTGTAGATTTACCAATAATACTCTGTTCTCAGTACCAGATAGGATCATCCATCCTGGAGAAGAGGCCACACATGACTGAAGGGTTAACATGTCACATGCATAAAAGTTTTAGATGTATTTTTTTTACCGAAGAAGCCTGAGTTCTGCCAGCAAAGTTGGGTTCTGCTGAGCTTTCTCTGGGGTTGGCTGGGAGGCTTGTTCATGCTCCAGTCTGAGGCGCTGAATTTCTTGCAGTATCTCTCTGTTGAAATAAGGAGACAAGGAGATTGAACAAGAAACAAGGCAACAGTTCATACTGTGTTTTCAAATTCTAGACAAAAGCTTCAAATGTGCTTTCTACACAGCTCTGTAACTGCAGCACAGTAGTAAGTGCAGTTAATTCCCTTTCATGTGTGAATGGTGTGGGCTCAAATCCAGAAGTGGTATGTAGTGGAGACCTAAACATTGCCACGGGACTAGTTAGTAGAGCTATTATCAAAAAGCTGATGAGTCTGAAATTAACCAATGTCACCACTTCTCCATATGCCAGCAATGCCTCTTCAAACCCTTTCCTACAGTTTTCTTGGGGCCTCAAGGGGTCTCAGGAACACAGGACGTAAGGGAGACTGTCAACTTGACCAAAATGTTTGAACTTGGGAGCCTCTGAGGTATGTGTCTAGCTCGCACTGGAGTCATCAGAAACCCTCATCTTAGGGCAATGAACATCACAAAACATTTGGCATCAAATTCTGACCTAAGATGGGCCAGTTTTTTCAAACTTGGGGGGTCTAAAGGCCGGCCCCCATGTCCATACTTAGACATCTCAACAAAAAATGTGATTGTCAGAGGTAATTAACAACAGAAACTAATTGCACTAATGAAACAGGTGCACCATTCAACAAGGGAACCTATGAAACACAGTTTAAATAACAAAATGCTAGAAATAATTAAGTGAGCCTGCAAGTAAATGCTCTGTCCCCACACACTCCCCGCTAAACAGCTCTACATGACTTACCTGTTTTTGTTTTCCAGTTCGGCTATCAGCTGTCTTTGTTGCTTATTGGCATCAAAATTGAAACCCAGGTCTGTTGGTGGGCGTGGCTAGAGGATAAGAATATGTAATATTTAATCACAGTATTTACTGTATGCTATATAGATAATGTGCTGCTTGGATCCAGGTTCCCTGAATGACGTAGTACAATATATGGAGTATTGCTTGTTATGAAGAATGAACAATTAATAAAATAATGGTTCTAATATTGACTCTTGGGGCACACCCTCAAACTAGGACTGCACAGTTATGCCCAGCAACACTTGCCCAGGCTGGAGAGAAGTGGATATGACTTAGTTTGTCATCTCTTTGGGAAGGGGCTCGAGAAAAACTGTATCGTGTTTCTGTAGCACACAATATTTCTATGTGATGCAGAGAAGTAGATACAGAAGCTAGCAATATGCTTATGAAGAGGTGGAAGGAAAGAAGGAAAAGGGTATAAAAATAGTTGAGAATTATACCATTTGTAAAGAAAATCTGTTACCAGGATACTGACCTTTTCATATGGCAAGTCCTGAAGAAAAGATACAGTACACGATCACCATAATACAACTGTGCCAGGAACGTAGGAAACTAATTATGTAATATTCTTCCTTGTTAGACTACACTAGAACTAGATAGTTCCATTCCTATTTACACATAATTTGTTGAAGCTTTTCAGCATGTTTCCTGGAAATCCTTTGACAGTTTCTCAGGTATAACCTAATACGAATCTCTCAGCCAAGAATGTTATTTCTTTTAGGTCCCAATTCCTTACATGTGCTTAACTTTATACACGGAATAGTCCCCTTGAAATTAATGGGTCTACTCACAAGCATAACATTAAGCATTAAGACCAAGCACTTAATTTGCAGAAGACGTTGGTGCTCACAGAGCTAAGGGTTGAAACAGGATGACACTTGAACTCTGCTGAGTCTGTTTTGAGCAGAAGGGGGAAGGCTGTAGAAAGACTGCCACCCTATTAACTTCCCAATTCTATGGCTACTCTTAGGGGAACTGCTGCATTGAGTTTCTCCTCAGGACAAAAAAAGCTAAAATATTTGTACTATGCAATCAACATAGCCCTCATCCAATGGATTAAAAACTGGCTAAATTATAGATCTCAAATTATAAGTGTTAATAGTAATCATCAGTTTGGGACTCTCAGTTCACAGCCAACTCTCCAATATTTTTATCAATGATGTGGAAGTATAAAATCATTGTGTCATTTACAAAAACTTTACTAGCAAAGATTGGTGGAGTAATAAACAGGGATAAAGACAGATCATTTATTCAGAGTGATCTGGAATGACTGATAAACTTGGCACAATCGAACATGCTGTGATGCTCTGCTCAGGGCAGCCAGAACTGTAAGCCACTGTGTTACCTGTCTGGCTTAGCAAATGAGAGCTTTGCTGGGGCTTAAAATGTGAGATAGCTCCATTCCACATCAACCTGTCTGCCTCACCAGCACGCCCCTTGAGACTCTGCATGCTTTAACCTTGCCTTGCAGGTTAACAATCAGGGAACCTGAGTTCCCCAGAAATGTCTCTCTGCAGTGTCCAGTCTCTCTCACTGGGCACTCTCGGTAATTATTAAGTTTGCTGTCTCCAAAGAGACAGTGCACCTACTAGTCTGTTAGTTTAGCCAAGGTCCCACATTTCACTTCAGTACATTGCACTGGTTTATAGTAAAACTAAGTTTATTAATAAAGAACATAGATTTAAGTCATACCAAGCAAGAATAAAAGGGTTACAAACTAAACAAAAACAGCAAGCTCTCTCATGCCTAAAACGTAAGCCGAGGAAGCTGTGCCTCTCACTTACATCAAGCTACCAGCATCTCCAGCCCTCCAAGCAAGAGAATCCACTATTCACAGAATCAGAGAGAGCTGTCCCCTTTGGCCACTAAGTGATGCATAACTAGAATGTCTTTTTTGCTCCCCTTACATTTTCCAAAGTCTACTGTCTTTGCTTCAAGAGCCATGAAGATCTGCAAGGGGTTCAGACTCCGGTGTGAGATGATGCCCGGTAGGTTTGTAAGTGGAACAGGTGGACTGATTGACGCATGCACCAGGTGGGAGTACCTGAACTGATGCCTCCAAGCTGGAGTTATCAATATTATCTGAACTCTGCCCTGTAAAATCTTTCTTGGAACTCTTGGGATTAACAGAACAGAGGGAAAAGTCTAAAACAGGTTCTTTCCCCATTGAATTAGAAGTGTGTCTGACAGAGATCCTGGGCTTGCTCCTCCCTGGGAGCAGAACACTGGAAACTTTGTGTTCACATTGGTAGCAAATAGGTCTACTGAGGGAACATCCCATTTTAGGAATACCTGACCTAGACTGAGTCTTTCTATTCCCATTAGTCATTGATGGAGCTCTTTCTGTTTAAGTGAACTGCTGTATCATTCTGGGCACCAAGATGATCCAATGTTGTATGCACCAGTCCCAGAGGTGTATTGCTTCCTGACATAATGGGGATGCCCTTGCTCCGCTGACAGTTTATATGTGCAGAGCTGCTGTGTTATCTTTCCCATTATACAGATTACTCAACCGAAGCAAAGAACACGTTTAGTGTATTCACACACTACATCCGAGCAGAGAACTGAACCAGTCTGACAACAAGACCCCCTGCCTGTGGTCCTGTACAGCTGGTACATGGCAGCCCTGTTCCTTTGTGTATTTCACGGTGAGTTGGCTAGATTGTGCCTTTCAGATCTTTGCTAGTTTGATACTGTTGGATACATAGATCATCAACAAATTAAACATCTTCTCGTTGTCCCTTCGAAGACAGGGATGGCCTTAGTGCTTCCCACAGGCTAGTTCAACTGACTCAATCTCTTTGACCTTGTTCACACTTGGATGTTTTCCTAAAATGTCCCACAGCTGCCGCCAATGCTTCAGTTTAACTAGATACAGCAACTAAGAGATTTATGGTGTAAGGGAGGAAGGATAATCCTGCAGTTAAGGCAGGGGTAGGCAACCTATGGCACGCATGCCGAAGGCGGCACGCGAGCTGATTTTCAGTGGCACTCACACTGCCCGGGTCCTGGCCACCGGTCTGGGGGACTCTGCATTTTAATTTAATTTTAAATGAAGCTTCTTAGACATTTTAAAAACCTTATTTACTTTACATACAACAATAGTTTAGTTATATATTATAGACTTATAGAAAGAGACCTTCTAAAAATGTTAAAATGTATGACTGGCACGCGAAACCTTAAATCAGAGTGAATAAATGAAGACTCGGCACACCACTTCTGAAAGGTTGCCAACCCCTGAATTAAGGCATGAGACTGGGACTCAGGGAGCCAAATTTTCTGGTAGTATAAATTGACTTACATGAGCATAGAGTCTGTCTCTGGAAATCTGGGTTCAACTCCCAGTGCTAGCGCAGACTTCTTGTGAGACCCTGAGCCACTCACTCAAACTACGGAATCACACCTTTTGTTAATTTTGTACGTTGACCTTGCACACACCAGGGGTCCTTACATCCCCACCTCCATTCTCCCCCAGACACCTTCTATGACACCCTCCCATTCCCCTCTCTCCAGGACTTGCTGCAACCTGGTGTGACGGTGCTGCCCGTGGGAGACAGCTGAGGTCACTCAATTAGGGTGAACTGCAAACAAAACGGGGCAGACAAACCCCAAACGCTGGTGGATCTTCCAATGCTTAGATTTTCCAACCAGCACAAAACAACTTCTCTATTACCGTACAGGTTACCCAGAAGTCCAAACAACGCAGTTCCCTTAAAGTACCCAGCCTCAGGCCTCCGTCCAGACACACCTGTCAGATATGATGATGCTTACTGAAAATCTTATCTCATCATATAAAAGAAAAGGTTCTTCCAATCCCAAAGGATCAGTCACATACCCAGGTCCAATTATAACTTAGATCTTACCCAAAATACACGCTATAGCCAATTCTTATTAACTAAGCTAAAATTTATTTAAAAAGAAAAGAGAGAGTATTGGTTAAAAGATCAATATACAGACAGACTTAAATTCAATTCTTGAGGTTCAGATACATAGCAGAGATGAGCTTGTAGTTGCCAAAAGTCCTTTTAGAAATAGTCCATAGGTTATAGTCCAATGTCCCTATTCAGGGTGGCTCCAGTCAATGACTGGGGATCTCAATCCTTGTGGCTTAAGGTTTCCCCCTCTTGAAACCCAAAGCAGATCTGAGATGAAGTAGGATCGTGTCCCAAGGTTCTTATACATTTCCAGCGGCCTTTTGGCCTGAGAAAACAATAGGCTTAACTCTCCTTCTCCCAAACATCCTGGCAATTAGCACAGGGTAATTTATCCATTAAACAGTTCAGATATAGGTTACCACAACCTTCAAAGAGATATATAGACAATAATACTATTTCCCTCAAGTGTCTTCCTAAGTGTTAATATCCCTTTTTTGATCTTTGAATCAAAGCTATAGTAATAGACAAGACTTGTTTGCTTACATCACAAGACCTGGGCAAACATCTACCCTTCTACCTCTAACAATGCAGACTTGCATTTCAAAGCTCTATTCATTTACAGATCTTCCTAACCAGTCCTTAAGGTTCAGCCATAGGTCAGGTCAGTCTGTGAGTTAATTAACTCTTTCTGGCCCTGTCACCTTTCAATGAGATATTATATTACATTCATAACGTCACACCTGGCCATCCCCATCCTCATGCCAGGTACTCTGTGTCTCCCCACTCCCCCCATGCTAGGGTCTCTGTGTGCCCCCCATTCTGCCTTCCCCCCAACCAGGGTCCTCCTGTTACCCGCACAATTTGGGGCACCCGGTTTATACCCGACCAAGATCTTAAGGTGTGACCCAAATAATTTTTTTTTAGGGCCTGGGGCATAAGGCACCTACCCTTACGGCTTTACGGGTTTGCAGGCCCTTTTTTTTAAGTGAAAGAGCTTTATACAGCTGTGTTTTAAACATTTATTTATGAGCAATATATACAGAATACATATGCTAAGCAAATCTATTATGCTTACCATTTTTAATACACAAATTTTATTTGATGGCTAGTTAGGATTTATTTGTTTGGGGGGTTTGGCGCTTTCATACATTCTGGTTGTGCAAGGTATGATATTTTGTAGCTTGTTGTATTGTAGTTTGAAGTTGATTTTTAAAGAGCTTTTTTATTTATATCATATAGGTAAAATTATTATTTTTTAAAATTTATTAAATCTATTATTTTTAAGTAATACATTTTAATTAATTATGCATTGGCTTTTGTTTTGTATTTACATTTAAATTGTAATCTATTTTTGTTTGTGCAGATGGTTAGCATATGTTTGCTGGTTAGAGGTTATTTTATTTATTATTATTATTTGTTGGGGTTTTGTGTATTTTTTTTAAATTTTTAATGCTTGGGTGTTTTGATTTTATAATTTTGCTGGTTATAACTCTTTAGGGACATTCCTGAGGTGGGGGTTAGCAGCAGAGCATTCTTATTCTTAATTTCAGTGATGAAATCCCTGAGTTTCATCCTAGGCTGCTCAAGGCTGGTTTAGTAAGGGGGTGAGTTAAGTCCCAGACCCACAATCTATTCTCCCTTCACAAGGGATTCTGGGTGCCCCCCATTCTCTCCTTATCTGCCATGCCACAGGCTCGGTGTACCCTCCATTCCCAGTTCCCCCATGTTTCACACAGGCCAGAGGCTGTGTATATCCCTCATTCCCCGCTTACAAGAGTCCCCCATTCTCCCACTCCCAGCAGAAATTCTGTGGGCCAGCCCTTCTCCCCATGGAAGGGGCTCTGTGTGTGCCCCTCCTCCCACTCTTATTCTCCTTTCTTTCTTTGCTTTCTCTTTCAGAGTGTCAACATTTTAAGATCGACTGATACAGGCTGAACTAAAATGAGGGCTCTTGTGATGCTGGAACGATGTTAATTTCTGCCATGATCAGCTCTTTGATCCTTAGAGGATTATGGTGGGGGTTGAAACTGTGGTTCTGCTAACCAGATGTCACAATCATTATGGTTCTGCCTACTGATGCCTAGAACATTCTCTGAAATTTTGGAATCTAGCAGATGAGGTGTTCAAGTGATCATATTACACCCAAACAGAGAAATGCCATCAATTTGAGCAAAGGCGCTTCACAAGCTCAGCCAATAACAGAGTACAGTAGGAGTTGGCAGCTCCTGGAGTTTTAACCAGTGCATTGCCTGGACCTGCCCTGGTGTTAGCAATGTGTGAATTTAGAGAGAAAAGCCTAATTTAGACAGCCTTGAATTTGGCAATCCATGAGTTTTTTTGCTAGTACCCTGTCTGTCTTCATGACATGATTATACATCACTTTGCTAGCAGTAACACCAAAGGCATGAGTTTGTCTGTATTTATATTATCAACATGTCTATTACTTAGATCAGGTCTGATCTTAGTGCTTCCCACAGGCTAGGGGTCAAATTTACAAAAACTGCTTCTAGCTTTAGGTGCCCAACTTTAAACATAAATTCTGCCTGTCGCTGCCTTCACCTTTGATACAGAGTTGTGGCTGGCGGAAAATACAATCCCCAGCATGTCTGACTCTGTTTTCATTTCAATGGCTCAAGAAGTGCACAGTGGGACCTGTAGTCCCAGTGAAAGTGAGGCTGGTTGCAACCTGCTTTATTTTATATGCAGCTTTTATTTTATTCCATTTAAAGTACTGATAATCCGACACAGGGATTTGCAGACATATTTCACTGATGCAGACAATTACCTTGCCCTTTTTTTTTTTTTAAGGATTATTTAGCACATGATCCTTTCAACTGAAGAACAATGCCCACAGCTATCTCACCTCGAGGACAGAGCTGCTGTCTTTTTTATAAAAGTTTTTTCTTTATTAAAGAGCTTTTGCAGAGCCCCCCCAAGTCCCTGCTCCTTTGCAGAGCCCCCCCAAGTCCCTGCTCCTTTGCAATGAATGTCATAGAACAGCTGTCTTGCCTTGCGCCCTGTATTTAGAGCTCATTGGGAAGCATTTCATTTGCTGGCTCTAGATATGAAACATTTCCTGTAGAACTCTGTCCAGAATTTTTCAGCATATTTTCCTTTCCCTCTATGCACACTTTCTGAAAGGCAAAGACTTGTCATCGCTCCTCTAAAACTGACTCACAAAGTCCATTAGTACTTATTCTTCACTATAATTTCAAATCTAGTATCACTGTGATAAGGAGAATTAAATCATCTCCATTTTCAGTCTTACAAATTATGGCTTCCCACCTCTCTCACATTAGATTGAAGCAACTTTTCTCCTTATCTTCAAGGCCCTAAAAAACCTGGCTCCTGCTCTCCCTTCTGCTCTCATCACTTTGTATTCCTCCCACAGCTCTTCCCACGCTGTGCGACTTCCCCTTTGCTTCCCTTTCTCACTCTTGTCTCTGGGTCTTCTTCCATGCTGCTCCACATGTCTCAACCCACCTTTGAGAAAAAATACACTTCTGCATGGAGGCCTATAAACCCCCCGCCTGCTACCTCACCCATGCTAAGGCACTAATTTATCTAGTTTAAAGAAAGAAGTCTGGTTTTAAAAGACTCCATGAAAAAAATCATTTGTATTTGTTGGATGGACGAGTGTGTCAGCGAGACTCCAGTTTAACAAGCCCAGACCAAGAACCACTTCCATTTTGATAGGTAGGTGGCTCTGGTGGAAGGCTTTCTGCTACTTGTGGCTTAAGGTTTCCCCCTCTTGAAACCCAAAGCGGATCTGAGATGAAGCAGGATCGTGTCCCAAGGTTCTTATACATTTCCAGCAGCCTTTTGGCCTGAGAAAACAATAGGCTTAATTCTCCTTCCTCTAAACATCCTGGCAATTAGCACAGGGTAATTTATCCATTAAACAGTTCAGATACAGGTTACCACAACCTGGCGTGGCTGGGTAGGGCTTTTTATTATGCATGAGGCAGGCTAGAGGCACAAATGTAGCAGCCTGACTGTGTAGTAATGTTGTTAAAGTTGCTGTTGATGGTTAATTGATCTCATTCTGAGGAAGAAATGTAGCAGCCTGCCTAAGTAGTAACATTGGTAATGTTCCTATTGTTAGTTAGCTGTTCCCATTCTCAGTCAATTCCCCCAGGAGCATAAAACGCGTGAAAGTTTTAAGGCCCCTACATTGCCAGAGTGATGTAAAGGAGCCTTATTATAAATGACAGTAACAGAATCCTCAGCTAGGAAGATCTATGCGCTTTCTCACTTTTTTCCTGTGGCACAATGGGGTTAGATTACAGTTCAGGATTTATTTTACTTACCCATTTAAAAAAAAAAAAAGACTTTGAGGGCAAATAAAACATTTACAAAGTGGTCAATAAAATGTCAGGACAATCAGAACCAAGCACTTCCCAAAGTACCCAGCCAGGTCCAGGACAATGATTAGCAAAACTGTATGACTTTCATGTGTGAAAGTCTGAGCAATTTAAAATGACATTCTACATGTTTTTCTTTTTTTTTTTTTTTTGCTGTTTGGTGTTCTGCAATGTAATTGAAATGAAAATCCAGGATTATAACTGGAATGCAGGGTATTAGTTACCAAGTGTTTGTAACTTAACTTTCATGTGTTTAGGACATGCTGAATAGTTATTGTGACTTTTTTCTGAACTGCAGTTTAAATAAATTAGCAAAACAATTGAAACTGGTGTGATTATATTGTATTATTTTGACAAATAAAATAGGCAGAGTATTGACTTTTTTGGCACAGAATCCCCCCAGGAGTATTAACTGGGTCCAGAATGGGTTTACTGAGAGGCAGGGCCACACTGGAAGGATATGCCGTGGCTAAAATATCGATGCAATAATGTTGGATGGGCTGCTATTTATAGGGGGAAAGTCTCAGGATGAGGCAGAAGAGGGAGCGTCTTCCCAGATGTCATATGTAAAATGGGAATTCAAATTGCCACAAAGGAAAGATACATTTTCTCTAGCAAGATTTTTTTCTCTCCGTATTTTCCATTCTGTGCGAAAGCCCCTGGGAATGGCTAGACTGCATCTCTGAGTGGAGTTTTTTAGCTGCAGCATGGTATTTATTTTAATCAGCACTCACTCTAACTACATAAAACTCTATCACTCTTAAATAGCATGAACTATGCAGTATCTGTGGAGCATTTGACATTCTTATCCACAGACACACATTTGAGTTCTAAATATTGAAGGTGTAGTGCATAGGCATTTATTTTTCCTCTGGTGCTGCAACAACAGTGTTCTCAGTAACTGGAAATTCCTGAGCAGTTACTTTGCTTAGGGGTTCAGTAGAGTAGCATGTTTTCACCTCTCCTTGACCAATCACTGATCTAAGAGGGAACTAATCCCTAAAACATTTCCCTACTCTCTGGGATACAGCAGTTCTCTGTGTGATAGGCAGGCATCCTATGGTTATCCAGAGAGACCACACTGCATCAGAATGTTAGAATGTACACGAGGCATGTGAATTTGAAACGATGTTGTCATCTGCTCCCTCTAGTCTAGAAGGCTTCAGATTGTTTTCTACTATATGCAATTTAATAAACTCTGGGTTATCCAGTGCAGCCATCTGAAATTGAAGTAATTCCTCAGAACACACTTTACTTCAGCCAGAGGGAGCCTTATCCAAGGCAACAGGATTTTGAAACGTGGTTGAGGAACTAGGAAATTCATTTGTCAGTGCATAACCTGGTGCATGCAAATGCACTTCCCAAACACTATCACCAGCATGTGCAAATGATGGAATTCACACATGCAAATCCCATTCAGACCCCACCACTTTCATGTGAAAGAGACAGAATCTATCCCTGATGTGTGCAGGCGTTACTGCTTGAAAAGTGTGCCTTCAAATGTTCTGTAAATCCAGAATGCCTCCATTTGACCTCAGAGAACCAGTGCAGCTCACTGCGAGGAGATGCCATCCTACTTCACAGAGAAAATCTCTCATATATTGGATGGACTCCGAGAACACTAGGACAAAACAAATACCGGATCAAAGAAACAATTCCCACCTTCTAAAAACACAGCCCACTTGTACAAGTGATAGTCATGGAAGTACTCAAAGCAATGAGGGACACCCATGTGATTCTGCCCACCTTGCCGCTCCTAGCTAGTGAGAGAAAACATATGTTCTAGGACCCCAACTAACATGGTGTATTCACACTTACTTTGAAGAGGACAGCTTAACAAAGAGAAGGTTAAGGGGAGACTTGATTACGGTCTATAAGGATCTGCACAAGGAACAAATATTTAATCTTCAATCTAGCAGAGAAAGGTCTAATATGGTCCAATGGCTGGACATTGAAACTAGATAAATTTCAGACTGGAAATATAGTGTAAATTTTTACAGTGAGGAGTATTTTGGGGAATTATTTCTCTGGCCTGTGCTATACAGGAGGTCAGACTAGATGACCACAATGGTCTCTTCTGGCCTTGGAATCTATGGCTGTAGATGACCTTGCCAATTACTACTCTGGGTTGAACTTCTCTTATTAACCAAGCTAATGAAGGAGTTAGGAAAAAGCAGTCGCAAATGCCACCTCTCAGTTGCCAGTATCCTGAATTCCTCTCAGCCAGGCTTCATGCCAGGAGATGGTACTGAGACAGAACTCATTTCTTCAGTGAAAGAACTCCTGACCATCTGTGACGTTATGAGTGTAATATAATATTTCATTGGAAGGTGACAGAGTCAGAAAAAGTTAATTAACTCACAGACTAACCTGACCCATGGGTGAACTTAAAAACTGGTTAGAAAGATAGGTAAATAAATAAAGCTTTAAAACGCAAGTCTGCATTGTTAGAGATCTCAAGGGTAAATGTTTGCTCAGGTCTTGTGGTGTCAGCAAACAAGGCTTGTCTATATGTCTCTTTAAAGGTTGTAGTAACCTGTAGCTGAACTGTTTAATGGATAAATTACCCTGTGCTAATTGCCATGATGTTTAGAGGAAGGAGAATTAAGCCTGTTGTTTTCTCAGGCCAAAAGGCTGCTGAAAATGTATAAGAACCCTGGGACATGATCATACATCATCTCAGATCTGCTTTGGTTTCAAGAGGGAGGAACCTTAAGCCATAAGGATTGAGATCCCCAGTCTTTGACTGGAGCCACCCTGAATATGGACATTGGACTATAACCTATGGACTATTTCTAAAAGGACTTTTGGCAACTACAGGCTCACCTCTGCTATGTATCTAAACCTCAAGAATTGAATTCAAGTCTGTCTGTGTATTGATCTTTTAACCAACACTCTCTCTCTTTTCTTTTTTAATAAATTTTAGCTTAGTTAATAAGAATTGACTATAGCGTGTATTTTGGGTAAGATCTAAGTTATAATTGAACCTGGGTATGTGGTTAATCCTTTGGGATTGGAAGAACCTTTTCTTTTATATGATGAGATAAGATTCTCAATAATCATCATCATATCTGACAGGTGTGTCTGGACGGAGGCCTGAGGCTGGGTACTTTAAGGGAACTGCGTTGTTTGGACTTCTGAGTAACCTGTATGGTAATATAGAAGTTGTTTTGTGCTGGCTTGGAAAATCTAAGTACTGGAAGATCCACCAGCGTTTGGGGTTTGTCTGCCCCGTTTTGTTTGCAGTTCACCCTGATTGAGTGACCTCAGCTGGCTCCAACAGGCAGCGCCGTCACACCATCCTCCACCGATACTGGAGTTGTAGATGGTTTGGTGGGTACTGGACTCAACACTAGGGATGAGGTTGGCATCAAAATAAACTACCAGTGCTGAGTGCAATGATTCAGACAGTACTGGGGAGCAGCACTCAGGGGCTCTTGCTCTTACTGGAAGGTTTATGAGAATCCTTATCAGCTGAAATACAATGGCTGGAGTCCCCATGACAGGTTGAGGAAACTTCTTGGGTCTCGTACAGTTTTCACTTCCAGAGAGGTGGAAGTCTTGGCAGCCGGCCCTAGGGAAGGGAAGCAATGCCTCTTGTCTCTGTATGTCTTCATGGGGTTTTCCTCCTTGAGAGAGCCAGAAGAGGAAGGAGGAGCAGCCAGAGCACTTCTGGAGGAGGAGTACTCATTCAATCCTATAACAGTCCGGATGCAAAGCTGGAGGCACGGATTTCTCCAGGAGGTGCTCCTCAGACATGCTGTGTTCTCCTAGTAAAGGACTTGCAGGTGCTGCACTTATTCCTTACATGCCCTTAATCAAGACAAATGAGGCAATGAGTGAATGGGCATAACAGCCTCACATAAAGGGCAGTGCTTAAATTCTGGGGACGTCTGCATAGTAATGTGGTACTGAAGTACCACTCCAGGAACAAAACCAAAGGAAGATGTCTTGTGTGGGAATGCAAAGAAAGAAAGCACTACAAACATAACACTATCTATTTACATTAAGGCTTGGTCTACACTTGAAAGTTATGTCAGCATAGCTATGTTGGTCACAAGTGTGAAAAAACCACACCCCGACCAATGTAGGTATACCGACAAAACCACCAGTGTAGATGCAGCTGTGTGGATGGAAGAGTGCTTCCGTCAACGGAGCGAACTTCGTTCAGGGACATGATGTTCCTACACTGACAGAAAATCCCCTTCTGTCGATGTAGGTTGAGTCTACACTAGGGGACCATGCTGACATAGGGTATGTCTACGCTATGGAGCCTAAATCCTAAACTAACACAAACTATTTACACATGAAAAGGATGCGGAGAAGCTAGAAAAAACTGAGATCTTGAGTATCAGAGGAGTAGCCGTGTTAGTCTGGATCTGTAAAAAGCGACAGAGTCCTGTGACACCTTATAGACTAACAGACGTATTGGAGCAAAAGCTTTCGTGGGTGAATACCCACTTCGTCAGATGCATGTGTGAGAACTTGAGGTGTCACTGGGAGCTCCAACTCAGAGTCACAGGTGGTGAGAAGGAACGTAGAGTGGTCAGGGTAGCCCTGCTTCAGTGGGTGCTGCTGGCTAAAGGTCTCCAGCTTGAGTGCACTGGGTGCATGCACACCCCTGAAGTGGAATGTATTTGTGCACGGGCTCTGGAAGGAGAACCCTATTTGCATATAGCAAGAAAAGCCTAACTGACCCAAAGCATCCAGCTTCACAGGGGCTTTCCCTCTCAGCTAGTTGTCCCCTAAACAGATCAGCTGGAAAAGACATAAGACAGTGAGAGAAGCCAGTCCTTAGGGGATAGACATCAGCAGCCCTTGTTGGATACTCGCCACTAGTTTCCGACTCTTGTGTGGCTGAGCTGGGCAGGAACCCACAGATCCATAAATTGGTCCTGAAGGTCTCCATATATTAGGAGCACCATGTACATGCTATGGATGGGGAAGAGTGAGGCAAGGAAACCGACCCCTGTTGTGGTATGAAGTGCTAGAGCTTGTGAGGTAATAAGGCCCTGTGGTATAAGAGTGCCAGTGAATCCTAGCCTGGGCCTTGAGTTCCACCCCAAGTAGTAGCAAGACCAGTGCCAGGGCTCTTGGGTACTGAGGATTAATATCTCGGTAAAGTAGTATTGGTGTTTTAAACCTGGAACCCAATGGCAGGGAAATAAGCAATCTCACCAACACTGATGAGGGCACAACTGGCACTTGTTCCCCTTTCCTGGCACTAGAGGGAGCAAGAGAGGGTGCTAAAGCTTCCACAGTTCTGAAGAGACTGACTCAGCGTCTGCACCTGTCTCATCTTCTCTCAGCACGAGGAACTATCCTGAGCAGCCCATTTCAATAAAAAGGATTTGTCTTCCACAGTCTGGCTTGAGGAAAACAAGAGTAATCTATTCAAAACTTTTCCAGCGCCAACACAGATAAAACCAGGATCTAAGAGTGTCTAACTGGGTTGATTACATGTCAGGAGCTGTGTTCGCAGTATTCCAGCAAATAAACTATGATTATCGAAGAGAGAAGATGCACCGATTTAAGCAATAGGTTACATACTATAGTTACAGAGAGTCCTGTGGCACCTTTAAGACTAACAGATGTATTGGAGCATAAGCTTTCGTGGGTGAATACCCGCTTCGTCAGACGCATAACTACTATAGTTAGTAGTTCTGCACTTTCATATTTGAGTTCCTTCAGAACTCTTGGGTGATTCCATCTAGTCCTGGTGATTGACGACTCTTTAATTTATCAATTTGTTCCAAAACGTCCTCTAAATCAGAGGTCTCAAACTCAAATGACCACGAGGGCCACATGAGGGCTAGTACATTGGGCCGAGGGCCGCATTTACTGACACCTCCCCCACGCCGCCCTCGGCCCCGCACCCACTCCACCCCTTCCATGAGGCCCCGCCCCTGCCCCGCCTCTTCCCACCCCTTCCCTGCCCCCATTCCAACCCCTTCCCCGAAATCCCCACCCCAACTCTGCCCCCTCCCTGCCCCCAGGGGGCGCAGGAGGGGTGTGGGGTGTGGCGGGGGCTCAGGGCAGGGAGTTGGGGTGAGGGGTGCAAGAGGGGGTCAGGGTGCAGGGTGCAGCAGGGGGCTCAGGGCAGGGGGTTGGGGTGCAGGAGGGGTGCGGTGGGGGTTCAGGGCAGGGGGTTAGGGTGCAGCAGGGGGCTCAGAGCAGGGGATCGGGGTGTGGGGTGTGGCGGGGGTTCAGGGCAGANGTTGCTTCAGGCACCGCCCCCAGCAGCTCCCATTGGCCACAGTTCCCCATTCCCGGCCAATGGGAACTGCTGGGGGCAGTGCCTGAAGCAACAGCCACACACACCCCTGCGCCCCTCCTTCCCCAGGTTCCAGCCGATTCCCGGCGCGGGGGCAGGGCAGGCAGGCAGTCGCTCTAGGTAAACGTTGGGGGAGGGCGGGGGGTCCGTGAGGAGCTCGCGGGCCGCATGCAATAACCCTGTGGGCTGCATGCGGCCCGCGGGCCGCGTGTTTGAGACCCCTGCTCTAAATGATACCTCAGTCTGGGACAGTTTCTCAGTTTAGTCACCTAAAAAGAATGGCTCAGGTGTGGGAATCTCCCTCACATCCGCTACAGTGAAGACTGATGCAAAGAATTAATTTAGCTTCTGTGCAACAGCCTTGTCTTCCTTGAATGCTCCTGTAGCACCTCGATCATCCAGTGACCCCACTGATTGGCAGGCTTCCTGCTTCTGATGTACTTCAGAATTCTTTTGCTGTTAGTTTTTGTGTCTTTTGCTAGTTGCTCTTCAAAGTAGGTCTGCCCAATTATCCTTTTATAATTGACTTGCCAGCGTTTATGTTCCTCAGTAGAATTTGACTTCCAATTATTAAAAGATGTCTTTTTGTCTCTAACTGCCTCTTTTAACTTTGTTTAGCCATGGTGGCATTTTTTTGGTTATCTTACTGGGGTTTTTTATTTGAGGTGTACCTACAGTGTGAGCCTGTGTTATGTATTTTTTAAAAGTTTCCATGCAGCTTTCAGGCATTTCACTCTTGTGACCTTTCCTTTTGATCTCATTTTGTAGTTGTGCATTTGATTCTTTCCTTCGTAAACATAGTACTTTGCACTTGTCTTTACTGACTTTTATCTTCTTGTTTTCAGACTAATTCTCTATTTTGTGAAGGTCTTTGTGTCTTCTACAAGTTTTACTACTTCATTATTCATCCCATTCCAGATAATTCAATATATTTAATAACGCCTGACCTCGTAAAGAACCTTTAGGCTCCCTGCTGTTAACCTTTTGCCACAATGAAAATTTACCATTTATTCCTACTCTTTGTTTCCTATCTCTTAGCCAGTTTTTGATCTATGACAATAATTTGCCTCTCACCGCATAATGACTTAGCTTCTTTAATAGCCTTTTGTAAGGTACCTTATCAAAGGCCTTTTGAAAGTCTAAATAACCTGTCACCCAGTTCTCTTTTATCCCACTAAGCCACTTAATACATGAGCTCCTTCAGAATTCTTGGATATACACCATATGGACTGGATGACTTTCAGGTTTTTAAATCATTGATTTATTTCAGTACATCTTTTTCTGACATCACCAATCTCTGAGAGTACCTCACCTTTATTAACTTAGAACAGGTCAGGGATAGACGTTTCCCCAGCACTCTCTGTAGTGAAGATTGATGCAAAGAAATTATTAAGCTTCTCAGCAACTTTAAGTTTTACACAAAGATTACTCAGAAATTCCCCATTTCCCACCAACAGAGAACAGTCACTTAAATACTGTATCACTACAGCAATACGTGTGTGTAGTGAATTGAATGACTTCAGAAAATTCAAATAAAGAGATTTACTTGACAGCCCCATCAAAGGGATAATGAGGAGCTGATGTGTCCATTTCTAGAATTTTAAAACATTTCTTGTTATTAAAGCTCTACAAAAGGAAAAGATCTGCTTCAGGAATTCAGATCACTGTATGAATGCAGACTGATGGAGCTAGTGAAAGGGCATACACACTGAAGGAGGAGGTGGTGAGAGTATTTATTCTGCCAGAGGTAGCAAGAAGCATTCATACTGCTAGAGCAGTGGTTCTCAAACTGGGGCCACCGCTTGTGTAGGGAAAGCCCCTGGTGGGCCGGGCCGGTTTGTTTACCTGCCGGGTCTGCAGGTTCGGACGATCGCGGCTCCCACTGGCCGCGGTTCGCCGCTCCAGGCTAATGGGGGTTGTGGGAAGCGGTGGCCAGCAAATCCTTTGTCCCGTGCCGCTTCCCGCAGCCCCCATTGGCCTGGAGCGGCGAACCGCGGCCAGTGGGAGCCGCGATCGTCCGAACCTGCGGACCCGGCAGGTAAACAAACCGGCCCGGCCCACCAGGGGCTTTCCCTACACAAGCGGCGGCCCCAGTTTGAGAACCACTGTGCTAGAGATTACACTGTGGAAGAGAAAATTCAGACTGTTCACTGGCTTGGAACGGACAGTCATACTTTTGAAGATTGTTTGAGGACAAGGTGGGTATTCATAATTCTGAAATGGTGATGGGGTAGCCATACTGTCTGAGCTGGGGATGAAGGGGTATAGTGCAATACTGGGGCTTTGAGTGCAAGACTCCATCAACCCACTCCACACCAGTGAGCCCAGAGCTAGTCAGAACAGACCTTAGAGTGTGTCATTAAGGCAGTGTTAATTGTGAACATTTAGAGCTACTATTCAGGGTGGACATAGAAGTAAGGAGTCTGTATAAACAGGACATAAAAACAGTCTTGCATTCACCCTGACCACAGAGTTCTGTGTATCTGTAATCTCTACATGGGCAGGGAGCATGGCCCCGTCACCTGGAAAATCTGATTCAGTGCATATTTAGGTGGCCTATGCTGTTGGTGCTTTTATAGAACCCTGGCTGCAGTTCAGAGCAGATCTTCCCAGCTGAATACGTTTGTCAGTATAAATGCTACTGTCTTCCCATGGGAAATGCATCAGCTAGTGTGAAAAAAGCCAGATATTTATTAATCTTGATATAAACAGCTAATCTTCTATTAACTCTCACTAAATTCTTAGTTCTCCATGTTCTCCAAGTTCCCTATGATATCTTTTGGCAATTAATCTGGATTAAAAGGGAACACTGGCCAGGAGTGAGTAGGTGTGGCTGCAGGAACTCGAGTTCATTGCTGCTGAACTGAAGGATGCATATAGAGTCCATGTCCTGATGGAAATGCTGAGGGAACTCTCAGGTAAGTTAATGATAATGCAGCAGGGGTTCTCTGGGTTTTCCTATCTGCAACCTCAAAATCACCTATGTTTTTCCCATTCCTAAATCCACTTGCCAGATTCCTCTGGGCTCTTCCAGCTAAAGGTACTAGAAGTGCTATAATATATAGACAACAATAGTTATTACATAGTCCTGTCCTGAGTTCAGGGGACTGGACTAGATGACCTCCCGAGGTCCCTTCCAGTCCTACACTTCTATGATTCTATGAACTGTGTAAAGAAGTTTTTCCTTTATCAATTTCAATTTTTTGTCTTTTTAATTCATTGGATTCCCCCTTTTTTCTTGTATTGTCAGACAACATAAATAGGGACTGATTTACATTCTCTGTAGCATGTGATATTTTATATGCCTTTATCATGTGTCCTCCTATTTGTCCATTCTCTACACTATATAGGACTAGTCTTTCCATGCTTGCAATCATGTTGCCATTTCCTGGACATTTCCCATCTCTTCCCTAACCTTCTTGAGAAGGTGGTATTCATGCTATAAACAGTGAGAAAGGAGTGGAAAGGGAAATAATGCCTCATTTTACATCAGCTAAGCAGAAAAAAAGACAATTTGACTCAATTTAGCACAATGTTAAGATGCTAATCAAAGCTCTGAAAAACATTTTGCTACCTTCCTTAATAAGAAAAGAGCCAGAGAAAATCAAATTGGAGAGTCAATGCATTTACTTACTGCATTTCCAGCTTCTGCAGCCAGCCTGGCAGCATATCGGGCAATGAGTCTGTGCTCCTCATCAAGTCTGCTAGGGCTGTCCAAGACACTGCCAAGGGAACAAAAAGTCAACACATCCCCATCAATACACATAGCTTCAGCACTGGACATTACAATGTACATGTCAAAGAAAAAGATGCATCAGTATGGAGAATCAAGTTAATCTGAAATGAAAAACCCCTCTCAGAAACCATCTAGACCATGCCCTTCTCCCAATCTCGAATACAGGGCCAAGCACAAGATTGTTCTCTCAGTAGTCTATTCTTCAGGGGTTTGTCCAGCCTAGTGTTAAATATTTCAAATAAGAAGTTTCCAAAACTGAAAAAAAAACCCTATAAAAAGATTGTTAGCAAAAAATATACTGTTTTACCAAGGATATTTTTAATAGACCCCGATCAAAGCAGGTAATTAAACTGAATGGTGAAGGTGGAAAGTCCTGTATTTATAAGATCTATGTGACAAATGTCAAATTGAGAATGGTTTCCAAAAAGAAAAACTGAGTAAATCATGCTAACCAGAGAAGAATTCGCTCTGTAACTGAAAAAGATAAACTAAAATGCAGAAATACTGCTGATAGGCCAGCCTGGCAGGAGTAAAATGTACAAGGCATGCAAGGATTCGAGTTTGAGATCTAGAATTTGTCTTTCACTCCATGGCTGACAGAGGTTGAGGATGCTGCAGAGATAGCACTTTTAGGGCTTCACCTGACTCTGCCTGATTTCAGCAGATGTTTTTGGAAAGTGTAGGGGACAATTTCCTGGTGCAAGTGCTGGAGGAACCAACTAGGGGCAGAGCTCTTCTAGACCTGCTGCTCACAAACCGGGAAGAATTAGTAGGGGAAGCAAAAGAGGATGGGAACCTGGGAGGCAGTGACCATGAGATGGTCGAGTTCAGGATCCTGACACAAGGAAGAAAGGAAAGCAGCAGAATACGGACCCTGGACTTCAGAAAAGCAGACTTTGACTCCCTCAGGGAACTGATGGGCAGGATCCCCTGGGAGAATAACATGAGGGGGAAAGGAGTCCAGGAGAGCTGGCTGTATTTTAAAGAATCCTTATTGAGGTTGCAGGAACAAACCATCCCGATGTGTAGAAAGAATAGTAAATATGGCAGGCGACCAGTTTGGCTAAACAGTGAAATCCTTGCTGATCTTAAACGCAAAAAAGAAGCTTACAAGAAGTGGAAGATTGGACAAATGACCAGGGAGGAGTATAAAAATATTGCTCAGGCATGCAGGAGTGAAATCAGGAAGGCCAAATCACACTTGGAGTTGCAGCTAGCAAGAGATGTTAAGAGTAACAAGAAGGGTTTCTTCAGGTATGTTAGCAACAAGAAGAAAGTCAAGGAAAGTGTGGGCCCCTTACTGAATGAGGGAGGCAACCTAGTGACCGAGGATGTGGAAAAAGCTAATGTACTCAATGCTTTTTTTGCCTCTGTCTTCACGAACAAGGTCAGCTCCCAGACTGCTGCACTGGGCAGCACAGTATGGGGAGAAGGTGACCAGCCCTCTGTGGAGAAAGAAGTGGTTCGGGACTATTTAGAAAAACTGGACGAGCACAAGTCCATGGGGCCGGATGCGCTGCATCCGAGGGTGCTAAAGGAGTTGGCGGATGTGATTGCAGAGCCATTGGCCATTATCTTTGAAAACTCATGGCGATCGGGGGAGGTCCCGGATGACTGGAAAAAGGCTAATGTAGTGCCCATCTTTAAAAAAGGGAAGAAGGAGGATCCGGGGAACTACAGGCCAGTCAGCCTCACCTCAGTCCCTGGAAAAATCATGGAGCAGGTCCTCAAGGAATCAATTCTGAAGCACTTAGAGGAGAGGAAAGTGATCAGGAACAGTCAGCATGGATTCACCAAGGGCAAGTCATGCCTGACTAACCTAATTGCCTTCTATGAGGAGATAACTGGGTCTGTGGATGAGGGGAAAGCAGTGGATGTGTTATTCCTTGACTTTAGCAAAGCTTTTGATACGGTCTCCCACAGTATTCTTGCCGGCAAGTTAAAGAAGTATGGGCTGGATGAATGGACTATAAGGTGGATAGAAAGCTGGCTAGATCGTCGGGCTCAACGGGTAGTGATCAACGGCTCCATGTCTAGTTGGCAGCCGGTTTCAAGTGGAGTGCCCCAAGGGTCGGTCCTGGGGCCGGTTTTGTTCAATATCTTCATTAATGATCTGGAGGATGGCGTGGACTGCACTCTCAGCAAATTTGCAGATGACACTAAACTGGGAGGAGTGGTAGATACGCTGGAGGGTAGGGATAGGATACAGAGGGACCTAGACAAATTAGAGGATTGGGCCAAAAGAAACCTGATGAGGTTCAACAAGGACAAGTGCAGAGTCCTGCACTTAGGACGGAAGAATCCCATGCACTGTTACAGACTAGGGACCGAGTGGCTAGGCAGCAGTTCTGCAGAAAAGGACCTAGGGGTTACGGTGGACGAGAAGCTGGATATGAGTCAACAGTGTGCCCTTGTTGCCAAGAAGGCTAACGGCATTTTGGGCTGTATAAGTAGGGGCATTGCCAGCAGATCGAGGGACGTGATCGTTCCCCTCTATTCGACATTGGTGAGGCCTCACCTGGAGTACTGTGTCCAGTTTTGGGCCCCACACTACAAGAAGGATGTGGAAAAATTGGAAAGAGTCCAGCGGAGGGCAACAAAAATGATTAGGGGGCTGGAGCACATGAGTTATGAGGAGAGGCTGAGGGAACTGGGATTGTTTAGTCTGCAGAAGAGAAGAATGAGGGGGGATTTGATAGCTGCTTTCAACTACCTGAAAGGGGGTTCCAAAGAGGATGGATCTAGACTGTTCACAGTGGTACCAGATGACAGAACAAGGAGTAATGGTCTCAAGTTGCAGTGGGGGAGGTTTAGATTGGATATTAGGAAAAACTTTTTCACTAGGAGGGTGGTGAAGCACTAGAATGGGTTACCTAGGGAGGTGGTGGAATCTCCTTCCTTAGAGGTTTTTAAGGTCAGGCTTGACAAAGCCCTGGCTGTGATGATTTAGTTGGATTAGGTCCTGCTTTGAGCAGGGGGTTGGACTAGATGACCTCCTGAGGTCCCTTCCAACCCTGATATTCTATGTTGGATCAGGACAATACGGCTGCAGGTGCAGAGGTAAGGACCTCACATCACTCTGTAGAAATATTACTGCACCTGTCTTGGGAGAAACAGTAAACAAGCTCTGGAGGAAAATGTCTCCAGCAATTCTGACCCACAGTGACAGCACCATGAAACAGTAGGAAAAGTTGGAAGTTGAAGGCTGGAGAAGCAAAAGCAAAAATAGGAACTCTGGTGGTAAACATACGAACGGCCACACTGGGTCAGACTAATGGTCCATCTAGCCCTAATCCAGTTTTCTGACAGTGGCCAGCACCAGATGCTTCAGAGGGAATGAACAGAATGGGGCAATAATCGCACGATCCATCCCTTGTCATCCAGTTCCAGAATCTGACAGTCAGAGGTTTAGGGACACCCAGAGCGTGGGGTTGAATCCCTGATCATCTTAGCTAATAGCCATTGATGGACCTGTCCTCCATGAATTTATCTAGTTCTTTTGAACCCAGTTATACTTTTGGCCTTCACAACATCCCCTGGCAAAGAGTTCCACAGCTTGACTGTGTTGTGTGAAGAAATACTTCCATTTGTTTCATTTGAACCTGCTGCCTATTCATTTCACTGGGCGACCCCTAGTTCTTGTGTTATGAGAAGGAGTAAATAACACGTCCTTATTCACTTTCTCTACACGTGTCATTATTTTATAGACCTCTATCATATTCCCCCCCCCCCCCCCCCGGTGTCTTTTTTTGCAAACTGAACAGTCCCAGTGTTTTTAATCTCTCCTCATATGGAAGCTGTTCAATACCCCCTAATCATTTTTGTTGCCCTTCTTTGCACCTTTTCCATTTTTAATATATCATTTTTTAGATGGGGAAACCAAAACTGCACACAGTCTTCAAGGTGTGGGCATAATATGGATTTATATAGTTGCATTATAGTATTTTCTGTCTTATTATCTTTCCCTTTCCTAATTGTTCCTAACATTGTTAGCTTTGTTGACTGCCGCGGCACATTGAACAGATGTTTTCAGAGAACTATCCACAATGACTCCAAGATCTGGTTCTTCAGTGGTAACAGCTAATTTAGACCCCATCATTTTTACATATAATCGGGATTATATTTTCCAAAGTGCATTACTTTGCATTTATCAACATTTAATTTCATCTGCCATTTTGCCGCCCAGCCACCCAGTTTTGTGAGATTCTTTTGTAACTCTTTGCAGTCACCTTTTCATTTAACTATGTTGAGCAAATTTAAGAACATAAGAATGGCCATACTGGGTCAGACCAAAGGTCCATCTAGCCCAGTATCCTGTCTTCCGACAGTGGCCAATGCCAGGTGCCCGAGAGGGAATGAACAGAACAGGTAATCATCAATTGATCCATCCCCAGTCACCCATGTCCAGCTTCTGACAAACAGAGACTAGGGACACCATCCCTGCCCATCCTGGCTAATAGCCATTGATTTTGTATTGTCTGCAAACTTTGCCACCTCATTGTTTACCCCTTTTTCCAGATCATTTATGAATATGTTGAACAGCACTGGTCTCAGTACAGATCCTTGGGGGACCTAGCTATTTACCTCTCTCCACTGTGAAAACTGACTATTTCTTCCTATCCTTTGTTTCCTGTCTTTTAACCAGTTACTGATCCACGAGAGGACCTTCCCTCTTATGTCATGATTGCTTAGTTTGCTTAAAACCCTTTAGCCTTTGACTAGGTCCCTCGCTTTCTGAAAGTCCAAGTACACCCTTGTCCATGATTTTTGACCCCCTCAATGAATTCTAATAGATTGGTGAGGCATGATTTCCCTTTATAAAACCCCTGTTGGCTCTTCTCCAACAAACTGTGTTCATCTATGTGTCTGATAATTTTGGTGGGTGATCCTCAGGACTAATGGGAAATCTATGGTGGGAAGAGAGCACAACATGGGTCTCAAACCATTTATATATCCAGAAAAGTGCTTATACTAGTCTGGTGAGCCTGGCAGGGCCTAACTAATATATAACACACTATAAACTTTAGAAATGGTTTTAAACTAAACAACTTTTAAAATATAATAATATCAAGCTCCAGTGGACAAACAGTAAGTTTTGAATTAACTGAAATTAGTCAATATAAAGACTTGCTATGAGCTCAGACTATGGGCTGCAAACAGGGGCGGCTCTATGTATTTTGCCGCCCCAAGCACGGCAGTCAGGCAGCCTTTGGCGGCGTGCCTGCGGGAGGTCCCCCGGTCCTGCGCCTTTGGCGTACCCGCTGCCGAATTGCCACCGAAACCGCGGGACCGGCAGACCTCCCGCAGGCACGCCGCCGAAGGCAGCCTGACTGCTGCCCTTACGGCAACCGGCAGGCCGCCCCCCGCAGCTTGCTGCCCCAGGCACGCGCTTGGTGTGCTGGTGCCTGGAGCCGCCCCTGGCTGCAAAGTTTCCATTACAACAAATCAGAAGTGAGATGCCATATGAAAGAGCAGGCTTTTCAAGTTAGTGTTAAATTGAAATATTTGCCTTTGTTGCTGGTGTCTGAGTCAGTCACTACAGTATGTCTTTTTTCTCCACTATAGTTTGTTTTTAAAATGATAGGTAATAAAATATTTTAATAAGGGTCAATTTTGCGATGTAGCCTAATGTCAGAAAGACTTGCTTCTTGATACTGGATCCACAGATGTAGTGCTGAATGTCAGAAAACATGCAGTGATGTGCACCTATGCATTTGCAATCAAATGCAGGATCAGAATCAAGCCCTAAAAATGAAATTATAGTAAAGAAATAAATGCTAAGTGCCTAGCAGGATACTTTTTAAAATATCTGCATTACTTTGTACAGTCATTAATTACACCTTAATTTCACAGGCAAATATTCATTTTAATTAAACAGTAGAATTCAAGTTACATACCTCACATTTATTTTAAAATGTGGATTTGTTCAAATTCATTAACTTGGACTCCTCCAGACTTAGGTGGTCAGTCAGAGGAGAGGTGTCAGAGGTTATATCTTACACAGCAGGGAAGTGTGAGGAAGCTGAATGAAGGTAATGCTGTAATTTACAGAATGAAAGGCCTGGAAGTAGGTGTAAATCATACCAGTTCAGATATACCTCTGAATTTGGCCTACTGTGTGTCCATAAACAGAATAATTTGAAGATATTCAGTGATCTAGATGCACTGATACTAGAGAAAGAGGGGCCTGTAAGGTAAGGTGAAAATTTAGGAAAGTAGTATTAAGAGATGAGACAAACCATTGTATTGGCCTTGATGATCTTTCCCTGTTTCTATTTCCCATCCACCCCCATAACACTGTATATTCAAAACACATTTTCTGGACCATGGCACATTTTTATTGTAGGTCCACCTTCCCTACCTTGCTTTCTGAATTTGAGTTTGAGACCTGTGTGGATTTCATCAGCAATTTAAGCTGTTTGACCCCTTCTTTCTAGTCAGCTCTCTTGCTGCAGGACCTTTCATTCCCTTCTCCCTTTGTTCATGACTTGGTATCTCTTAACTGTGTCTCACTTCCTGAAACAGTTTCTCTTTATGCTAAAATGTATGAGAGAAAAAATTCTTCAAAAATTAATATTGTAATGGAGAAAATCTACAGTTTCTTCTTCATTACTGTCAGAAGTCTTATGTGTGCAGAAAGGTACTTGAGTTCGAACTTGCCTCTTATACCTCAGACTTCCACATGTCAATTAATACAGAACTCAGGCTTCACGCATGGAAACAGAAGGCACAATCCACCATTCAGTGCAATACACATGTACCATATCTAACAATACTGTAGGAATATTATAAAGGGTATTAAACAGCAATCTATGAAATGTCACAGAATCCTATATCCTGCTTCACGAAGTAAAGAAAAATCATTTACTTGTAGTTACTGCTCTGAAGCCAGTCTCACAGGATTCTCACTCTTACGACTAACACAAGACCAGCAAAACTCCCACAACTCAGAATTTTTGGCCTTTGAGGGCAGCAGGAGCAGGGTAGAGTGTGAGCCTGAATGAGCCATATTGGCTACCATGCACTACCTGTACAGGCTATTTTCAAAATGGCCCTTTCCAAGAAATGATAAGATCCTTACAGATAAGCAGTTATGTAATAACATAATTTCCCCTACTTTAAAGACATTGGGCCAAAGTCTCCAGACCGCTCTGACCACTTTGTGTTGCTTACAGAGTGCAAAGTGGACATAAACTCACCAGAGATTCCTAGCAGAGAATTCCTCTTCTGGAGGGGAATGGCATAGAGAGAGCACCAGTCATTCCCCTTTCCCCAGTGTAAAGGGGAAGACAGGAGCATGTCAGGGAAGACCTGGGGAGTAACAACTGAGCTTCACTATGCCTAATCCTTCACTGGAATAAAGGATTTTACACCAGCCGCACAGATTAGAGCAGGGTCCTTCTGCTCTAACTTATGCTGGGGCCAGGCAGCCCCAAATCAGGGTGCCACAACTGGCTCCCTGAGACCGCCACTCTCCACTGCAGCTTGGACATACTGGAGAAGAAGGGCCGCTGTCTCCACAGGATTCTCACACTTGAATAGTAAGAAGTTTGAGGATGTCCCAAACAAAAAGTAGGCTGCAACAGGCAGCAACAGAAAAGACCATCAGAATCAATGAGAAATTTTAGCTGCTAACAGATACCAGAGAGACTCTGACACTGGAATGTGAAGGTAGCAATAAAAATGAGAAAATGACTTCAAATAGAGATATTTGGCCAACATAACATAAAATTCCCCAAATAAACAAAACTCCTCTGGGGGTGCGGTGGAGAGAGTTGGTTCTCTCCTATTTAGGAAATATGTTCTCTGGAGGCTGTTTCCAATCAATATCACTTTATGGATGCGTGAAGAGAGGTGCGTGTTGCTGCTCTGCAGTAGACAGGAAGGGAGATTTCTTTCACACAGGCAGTAGAGTCAACTAAAGCTTGTTAAAAATTAAAAAATATTAAGAAATTTCTAAATTTCTAAGCTGTTTCCATTTCATGGGGTTCAAGACAGACCCATGTTTCATTTTTTCAACATTTTAATTGATTTTTTTAATCAATGGTTATTGAAATTGGTTTCCCACTAAACCCAATTTTCAATAAATGAAGCATTTTTATAACAGTTTTGATGTTTTTAAAAATGGATAGAAAGTGGAATGGGGACAGTTGGCCCAAGTCTCTCTCTTTTGTGTCCCTTGTGGAGTCCTGGGTGTGTCCCAACTAAGAGCTAGCTTTCTTGGAGGGGTTGGAGGTGATCTCCATGACTTGGGTGCACATGGTTTGATTCCAAACCAGTTTCAAAGTCCCACACATTATGAGTGGCTTCCAGTCAGAAAATACAAGGAATAAGGTTTACATTGTTGTGTCCCAGGGGCATCTCTTGGACCCAGTGAGCTCCCTTCCTCTTTTGAAGACACAGATATAATATGGGGTAATTGGGTGAAATGCAATGGTCTGTGCGACACAGGAGGTCAGACAGGATAATCTAAAGGCCGCTTCTGTTCTTAAATTCTATGACTCTATAAAAGGAGAGGGAGTGATTATGATGATTATTATTCACTGAGTGTGTATGAGTCCTGGAATGGCAGGCCACCGCCACCTTTGGCAATGACTTTTTATGGTTCATAGAGAATCCCAGCAGCTTATCTCAGGCAGAAGGATGTAACCTGTACATGGGATTCTTGACGGCTGGGAGAGATCAAAAGCATGGATATCGGAGGTGGAGGCTTCATTGGGGATGTGGAGGAGCACTCTCTCCTGATCAACTCTGCCAGACACACTGAGGGCAGAATTTATTTATTTTTTAAAAAACTTGTCAATATGTTTTGGAAGGAGCAAAATCCACCCTCTCAGACCAAGTGTTCCAACATTTTGCAACGTGGCAGCTATTAGCTACATCTAGTAGTTTCTCAAATCTCATGTATGTGCCTTGAAGTGCAGTCAGTGTGACAGCCCCTCATCACCAGCTCCTTTTCATCTTACCCTGAAATAACGACGTTAATCCTTTGACGTGGGGAGTCAGGAATTCCTTGCTTGTTACATGGTGGACAGTGCTATATGCTGCTGGGTAAACAGGTGTTAGCAGAGAATAGTGACTCAGCCTTCAGGGGGAATGACTGACTTCTCTCCATGATTTGGAAAGCTAGAGCTCACCTTTCCCACATATCTGTGGGACAGAAATTGCTAAATGAAAGAATGATGGCATATGGCCTTCTTCCAAAAATCTTAGCTAGTGGGCACGTGTGGACAGGTTGATGCAAAGTCTGCAGGCACACCCTCTAGGGCTCTGCACCTCCTCTTCCTCTCCAGCACAGATTCGCCTCTGTCAATGGATCATTAGGCCCCAAAGTGGGGTGGGGAAGACTTGCAGGCCAGGGAAGCAAAGTGGTAGAAAATGAAGTTATGGTGGAGGGAAGCCACCATGCTTTAGAGCTCTGGGGGAAACCTTTCTAGACCTCTCCCTTTATACAGAATCTAGATTTACAGATATAAAAGGTAAATGCACACAGCTGCTAACTGTAAGTGAGAAGAGAGGATCTCTCCAAAGCACTTACCAAACTTCTCTCACACTGTTTAGGAAAGATAAAGGGCTGGAGTTGTGAGACCATCGCATGTTACGTAAGTCATGCGCATGTGTATTTTCAGAATGATTTGAAGGATTCTCGACAGACTCGCCCCACGTGCATCTGCTGGGGCACATATACCCTTGAGTAGAGCAGTGAATAGGATCTAAAAAAATATGGTTTAGTGTCCATGGACCACTACGCTGAAACCATTTTAGTGTTTGCCTAGAACTACCATTACATTGTTTACAGTAACAAAGGTGGCCAGTTTTTAATGCATTTTTAGGACTAAGTTCATAATTGAAAAAAAATGCAAGCGAGAGTTGCACAAAAACCTCAGAAAACTCTGAAGACACCAAAAAATACATTTTTGATTTAAATAAAATTCACCCTGGGATAAAGGTGAGAAAAGCCCTGCACACCATATAAGCACCATGTAAGCTCTTAATAAGAGGCTTAAGTGGGGTGGAGGGCCTTGTGCAGACCTACTGCCATGGGGTCTTTCACCTCCCTGCTGTAAATCTCCCAAAGAAAACAGCATCATTGTCCCCATCCCCACTCCATGAAAGCTTTCCTAACGGTAACTAACCGTGTACCGTTCTGTAGCCGGCTCACATATGTTGCTATCAGTGCATGCTCATCAGCTAAACGATTGGCAGTGTCCAGTCTGTACTGCAACCTAGTAGTAATGAAGGCAAAGAAAGCAAACAAAACATAACAAATAAATATAAAGCAAATGATTAATGTGTTAACAAAACACACATAACAGTAATTAAAATGAACACAGATTGATGAACAGTTAAAAATACACATATGTTTCAACAAGAGTCACATGAAAATGATGCCTACTAACAACTGGGTGCTCACAGATATTCCCCCCCAATACCCTACCAATCTGTGGGGTTCCTTCCAACCTGCATTTAGTAGTTTCATTTCTGGAAGGCACACACATATCACAAGGATTTTAAGATAGCAAGTCATTTTAAAATATGTTTTTGCTTCTCAAATTTCCTGTGCCTGTGTAATTTTCTTTCGTTCCTGTATTAGGTATTCAAAACTGCTCTTTCAGCATGACAATTCCAATTAATTCCTACTCTAGACATGTCCAGGAAGGCATTCGTTTTGGAGATATCTTTTAAAACATGACACCTATTGCTTTCAGTGGCAGCGCACTGGATATTCTGAAACCACAATCCACATTTCTCAGACACACAAGCTCTTTCTTCTTTGTAAGGTACAGCTGGTTGCTATATAAATCTGCCTGAAGCATAGCAAGACCTTATAATGAAGAAGCAAAATGGAATTACCCTCGTAAAGCCCTATGGGCAACAAGCAACCTTTCCAATAATGGGTTTGTAACAAGAGAGAGAATTAACATTAAGCACTGTACAGAAAGAACTCCTGAGCAATCTATGTACGCCTGTCTTTTGTGAAACCTGACTACTGTGAGATACTGAAAAGCTTTAATTTTAGATCCCCATTATAGCAGGCCTACAGTTGTAACCACTACGCTGAAGACAGCAAAACAGCTTCCATTATAACCTGTTTCATATGTTCTTAACTTTGTGAAAAATTCAGCAAAAATGGTTGAACTTTTAAACTTGAAATGGACATAGCCCTCATTGAAGACTAGCACTTTTAGTTTTTTGGGGAAAAAAAGGTTTTAATTTAAAATATAATGATGTCTGAAAAAACTGTCCTGATCATGCATGGCAGATTTTTCACTCAGTCTCTAAGTGGATTGCACATGAGTGTGCAACTAAATTAACTGACAAAAAACTTTGTTAATGCAGAGTTAAGTTTGCCCAGTGGTATCGCCTGCCTTTCTGAGTTCAGCAAAACTCAAACCATGGAAAACCAGGAAATGAAGAGTTAAGGTACATGCCAACAGAACCTTTGCAGTTGAGGCACTGCTGTGGCTGGCCAAACGTTAAAGGATACTATGTAATTCCTAAGTGATCCTTCCCGTCCTGTACACTTTGTTATAGTGGGATGGTGGTAATAGTTGAATAACCCCATTCAGCCATTAGCACTTCAGAAGCAATTCACATGTAAAAAGTTGCTCCTTGCTGTCTGATGCCCTCTGCTGCTGTGAACACACCACAGGCAGCAGTTTACTAGAGGGTCACATAGTTCCTTGGTTATGTAGGCTAAGCTGTACATACGCCAAGCTAGGCCCCCTGTGCACCCAGCAGCCAGGCCTCTCCAACCACACCCCAGCCCACACAGTTTACTGCTGCTCCAGACGCCCCCTTTCCCCTGACCTCACATAGCGATTGCTTGTACTTGAACTCTGAATTTCCTAGTTTTCAGAGGGTTAAGTTTAGCAACACTCCACATTCTGGAAGACCACCAGGCACCAATGGGAAACCGTAACTCTGCGTTAAAGTGTCTGGGCATTTAATTCCTTGGTTTGAAAACAAAATAATTTCTTAGCACACCCATTTACGACAGCGCAGCTCTCTTCCTCCACTGCCTCTGGCCCCTGGTCAATGATTACCCTGGCTAGTCCCTTCACTGCCTCTGCATCATCTCCTCAGCTCCCATCTCTCTGTCCTTCCCCAAACATCCTCCCCATGGACGGTGTGTGACTCCTGCATTTGGGGAGGCTGGGCATAAGCACTGGAAACTCCCTAGAAGTGCATGGGGGCACCGGCACCCGGACTGTAGCTTTGGTCCTCTGCTCTGCCCCGAGGCCTGCCCCCACTTGGCCTTCTCCCCCGAGGCCCCGCCCACGTTCCACTCCACTCCACCGCAGGCTCCGCTCCTGCTCGGCCCCCCTGCCTGCCAGCCAGCCAGCCAGCCAGCCAGCCACACGCTCCTTTAAATGAATAAATAAATAAAATAAATAAATGGAGATATACCTATCTCATAGAGCTGGAAGGGACCCTGAAAGGTCATTGAGTCCAGCCCCCTGCCTTCACTAGCAGGACCAATTTTGCCCCAGATCCCTAAGTGGCCCCCTCAAGGATTGAACTCACAACCCTGGGTTTAGCAGGCCAATGCTCAAACCACTGAACTATTCTCCCCCCCCCTTTCTCCTCCTTCCCCAAGGCCCCCCATCTGCTGCTCATGCCTCTCCACCCCTGTGGGCTGGGGGGAGCCTCAAGGGAGGAGGTGGAAAGGCATGAGGGGCGGGTGGGGGGCCCTCAGGGGAAGAGGTGGAGCGGGGACAGGAAGAGGAACAGTGTGGGTGGGGCCACAGGGGAAAAGGTGGAGCGGGGACAGGAAGAGGAACAGTGTGGGTGGGGCCACAGGGGAAGAGGGCAAGCGGGAGCGGGGCCTCAGGGTGGAGCATGGGCGGGGTTACGGCCCGGGTGCCCTATCAGCGGCAGCGCTCCGAAGGTGGTGGGCCAGCATGCCACCAGAGGGAGGTGTGCCGCATCCTGTTTGGGGAGGCTGAGCCTCCCCTGACCTCTTATACCCGCCACCCATAATCCTCCCCATGAAGAGGCAGGCGTCAGCATGGGATGCGCAGGTGGAGGAGCTGGAGAGCAAAGGCAGGAATAGTACAGGGACGAGCATGGAGTCAGTGGGGACATGAGAGTAAGGATGGGCCAGTGGTTAGGAGCCAGGAGACCGGGGTTCAATTTCCTGCTCTGTAACAGACTCGCTGTGTGACCTAAGGCAAGTCACTTAGGTCTTGTCTACCCAGGCAAGTTAATTCAGATTAAGGTAGGGTGTGAACTTAAAGTGGAATAGCTATTCCTGAATAGCTCTCTGTGTGAATACTTCTATTCCAGAGTAAATGCCTTATTCTGAATTAGTTTAATCCACAAAGTGGATTAACAGTTAATCAGGAATACCATTCCTGATCAACTCTCCGTTCGGACAAACCCCAAGTCTCTCTGTGTCTCATTTTCCCTTTTGTAAAAAAGGGGACAATAGCATTTCCCTACCTCACAGGGATGTTGTGAGGATAAATGCATTAAACATTGCGAGGACTCAGATACTACAGTGATAGGGACCATGAAAGTACCTATCACTCATGGACTGATTTGGAGGGAACAGAGCTGAAGCCCCTCCAACACCTCCACTGCACAGATCTGACCCTCACCTTTCCACCTTACTCTTTCCTGCACTGGTCCAACACTCCCCCTTCCTGCTCCAATGCCCAAATCCTCCTCCACCCCCACAACTGCACAGACTTCCCTACCACTCCTTCAACATTCCCTCCAACATGCCCATTGCTTCAAACCTTGCCCTACTCCCTTGCTACTCCAAGCTCCTCCCCGCACATCACCACTCTTTGTGCTTTCCCCACCCCCCAGCTTCACCCTCCTCCTTACCACTCCATGCATCTGGTAAGCTTAGAGGGACAATAGGGAGGTGGTGGGGCTGTGACGAGTGCCTGTACCAGCTGGAGGCAGGAAGGGGCAAGTGAATGAAGATGCAAAATCCTTATGGTAGATCTGGGCCTAGTGTATGGGGAAGGTGTTCTGTACATCCATCTGGCAGCACAAGAGGCTCAGAGATGTATGAAATGGCCCATTCATCTCAATGAGGTGTTCTCTGCTCAGTGACAACACTTAATTGAGATGAACACAGCCTGAAACAAAAGCTCTGAGACATGTGAACAGATCCATTTATCTCACCAGCTGTTCTCATCCCCGCCTCCCCACTGCCAGTGCTTGTGAGCCTGTGACATGCACCTGTCTCAGCACTTTGTGCTTAGTGCATGCTCTGTCCATACCTGTTCTCAACTCTCCATTGAGACTGCACCGCGACACTTTCATATTGATTTTCTCTCCATGTACAGTGACCCTGCCCCGGGGGAAACACACCAGGCTTGGTGTGTTCGCCAGCACGTGTGTTTGTCAAGTGTCAGCAAAAAAGTGATTGGTATGTTAGCAGAGGTGTATTTTACTGTACTGGTTCAATGCTGTATGTGTACTTAACAATCATGCTTCTGTGTATTGTTCCTTGTGCTTTTGCAGACGTGGCCTTCAGAGGCACCCCCTACACACTGGCAGAGTGCCTCCGCCAGATAAGAAAGCACCCGAGATGGAGCAAAGAAGACATGTTCCGGGAGATGCTGCAATACTCAGATGCAGAAAAGAGGGAATGCAAGCAGTAGAGGAAAATCGACAGGTAGGACAGAAAAGAAAATGAGGCCTTTGTTAGGGACGCAACTGAGAGGATGATAAAAGTTATGGAGCGGCAAACCTACATGCTGCAGTCCCTCATAATGCTCCAGTCTGAGCAGATGCATGCCCGCCCTCTCTTTTAGCACATTCAGAACTCTTTCCCATGCCCTCCCCAAACTCCACCCGCGCATTCCTTTCTGCTTTCTGGGACTTCTCGCTTTCCTGTTCACTCCACCTCCATGGACACCTTTTCAAATGATAGCTGGTCTTATGCACAGCTCTGAAAGTCGGTCCTCTCCTGGTACCTCTTCTCCCCCCAAGCATTTGTGTGTGTGTGTGTGTGTGTGTTGTAGTTTTCTGTGCAATAAAAGCAAAGTTTTTTGAATGATAAGCACTCTTTATTTGTTTCCATGCAAATTATGATAGCAGATGGCAGCAACAAATAAACAAGCAGTTTAATCATATGCTTACGCTGAATCCTAGGCCATAAAAATCACAAGTGCTTCCTTGCAAAACTCGACTTCATTAAGCACTGCAGTCCCAAGCATAGCAACTTACATTACTGGTTTTCATCTTCAAAGTGTTACCTCAAAGCCTCCCTGATTTGAATTGCCCCCCAGTTGTGCCTCTCTAATAGCCTTGGTATCTGGCTGCTCAAAAGCAGCAGCCAGACGTTCTGCCTCAGCAATCCACCCATGAGCAACCTTTTTACCTTATCTTCACAAATATTGTGCAACGTACAACATGCGGCTATGACCATGGGAATATAATCCTCATTGAGGTTTAAATTTGCCATAAAGGCATCGCCAGCGCACTTTTAATTTGCCAAACGCACATTCCATGGTCATTCTGCACCTATTCAGCCTATTGTTGAACCCGCTCCTTACTGCTATTCAGGTTTCCCATGTAAGTCTTCATGAGACATGGCATTAAGGGGTGCGCTGGGTCTCCCACAATCACTGTGGACATTTCAACATCCCCTACTGTAATCTTCTGGTCTGGAAAGAAAGCCCCAGCTTGCAGCTTTCTGTACAGGTCGGTGTTCCTGAAGATGCGTGCGTCATGCACCTTCCCACCCCACCCCACCCCACGTTGATGTCAGTGAAACGTCCGGGGTGATCCACAAGTGCCTGCAACACCCTGGAGAATTACCCCTTCCTATTGATGTACTCTATCGCAAGGTGCTCTGGTGTCAAAATTGGAATATGCATGCCATCTATCGCCCCTCTGCAGTTAGGGAAACCCATTTCTGCAAAGCCATCCACTATTTCACGCACACTGCCAAGAGTCACAGCCATTCGCAGCAGAATGTGATTAATGGCCCTGCACACTTGCGTTAACGCAGCTCCAACGGATGACTTCCTGACTCCAAACTGATTCACGACCAACCGGTAGCAGTCTGGAGTCACCAGCTTCCACACTACGATTGCCAAGCGCTTCTCCACCGAGAGGGCAGCTCTCATTTGGCTGTCCTTGCACTGCAGGGCTGGGGTGAGCTCTGCACACAGTTCCAGGAAGGTGGCTTTCCTCATCCAAAAGTTCTGCAGCCACTGTTCATCATCCCAGATCTGCATAATGATGTGATCCCACCACTCAGTGCTAGTTTCCTGAGCCCAAGTGATGGTCCACCATGTTCAGCTGTTCTGTGAATGCCAAAAGTAATCTAATGTTGCTCCTATCCATGTCAGACAACACATCAGGCACCTGTGAATCCTGTTGAGTTAGGAACTTCACAATTAACTGCACTGCCATTCGCAATGTGCTCCTGACAGGTAGCAGAGCACTGGAAAGCAGTGCGGGATCCATTCTTTCAGACAGAGATGGCGGGGCAAACAGAAAACAAGGGACGTTGAAAAATCCTGTGAAACGAAGATGGAAACACATGGCCTTAGGCACAACCCTATCTGGAGAACCTGTTTCCTGACTTGCATCTGCAATATAGTTTCCCCAAAGGGGTACAGAGTGCCATGCACTAGCTGGGGCAAATGGACCCTTTGGGCCCTGATCAGAGTCATAGTTTGACCCCCAGGAGTGTGCAAAAAAGCACTGGTAGAATCTGCCAACCTTTAGAAAAGCTGTTTTTTTTCCAGGGGGCTGTATCTCAGGAACCAGTTGGTTAAATGAAACCAAATTTGGATCACTAATCCTATGAGGCATACCACATTCCAAGGTTATCTGATTAACCGTTTGAGTGGATCTTAATCATAACTATAGCAGAACTACCACTCCACTAAAATATTTATTTGTTGTGTCAGAAATACAAAGCAGTTACAAAGAGCTAATACCTCAAGAGTCTGATTTCAAACTATGTCCCTGACAGTGAGTATTTGTTATGCTATATATATATACATACATATATATATATATATATATAAAATCACACACAAAGAGCTAAGTAACACTGAGGTCAGAAAGTCAGGCACTCAAAAGTTAGGAAATACAAGAATTAATGTTGTCCATGCAAATTTAATTCTGCCTCCTAGTGCATAGGCATTATGATACAGTCTTTAATTACATGATCACATACTATTCTTTCCATGGGACCCCCGTCCACTTCATTCATGTGCACAGGATGGCCAGTGCCCATTGAATAAGCAGCTCTTCAATATTTTGTTTTATCCTCATTGTTTAAAGCGTGGCCCTATCCCTCATTTACAGCACACCACTCAAACCCAGCTTTGAATAAAGAATGACTCATTTCCTCACAGACTTTTCGATGGCACTTGTCACCACAGCATCCGAGTGCTTCCCAAACATGAATGAATTTATTTTCACAACACAGTTGAGAAGTCCTCTCTCTCCCCACCTGTCTCCTCGTCCCATTCTCGTCCCTTAGTCACAGGTCTTTCCACACAACCCTTCTGCCCATGTCCCTTCAAGCCTGTCCTACTCTGTCTTCTCTCACTCACCCTTGGCTCTTCATCCCACACTCCCCACCCCCACAACTGCCTCCTTGTCCAGTCTCCTTTCCCAGCCAGTCCCAGCCACTCTCTGCCACAGCTCCAGTTCCCACCCTCAGCAAGCTCCTTGTACCAATCTACTCCCTTCTCCAATCTACCCCTCTCTCCACTTTTCTTCCCTCTGTATCTGAGTTAGGATGCTTCCTCCTCTATACTGTTTGGACACTAGCAGGTGGAGCACTGAGAGCAAAGGAAAGTCTCCCTGCTCTGAGCTCTTGTGCCTGGTACCACAGTGACTTGCAGCAGTCGGGAGCAGAAATTCCAGGGAAAGTCCGGCTCAACTCCTACAACCTTTGGCAGATAGACTTAATGGAAAATTTAGCTGCCAAATTTTAGCAAGTAGCTACTGAGCATGTGTGAATCTACTCATAATATTCATAAGAGAAAAAAAAAAAAGAACACATGGAAGCTTCCTTACTAGTACTGCAGCCAACAACAATAGCTAATGCACAGCTGTGAACATTGCTCCTGAAGTCGCTAATGATGTTGAGATTTATACCAAAGGTAAACAAGACCCCAATCACCTAGTTAGGTTCTGCTTCTTCAGAAATATAGCAAAGTACCTTTGCCAAACAGAGAACATCAGCAGGGAAGAAAAGTTTATTAAGTTTTGATAAAAGATATTCGAAACAATGGAGTGTAAAAATAAAAAGCAATAAGAAAAGTTGGCTAGCGCCCCTTCAGCAAGTAACTTCATACATGTTCTATGTTTCATTTTATTCCTCACTCTCCAGAGGCAGCTGTCATCTTGTCATGACATTATAGTCAGCACACCTGCATAACTTTGGCTTAATTCTAACAGCAATTAAACAATACTTGGTTAAGGAATGCCTGGCTAAAAGCAGAAATTCAACTCCAACACAAACCTACAGGGAACTGCAATTGTGTCCAAGATCGCAATAAACCTAGTCGACGTGACTTTGCATCTTACTGGACTCTGTGGTTATTGGGGGTTCTCTTCGGGTCTGCTGGGTCAGCTATCTGTACAGAGCTGGGGCAGCACACAGAGGGAACACACGCACGCAGCCGAGTGATATCAACAGGAGAAAGCAGAGCACCATACCGGTAGCATCTGAACAACAAGCAGTTCTGAGTCTTCAGCAGGTGATGTCAAGCTCAAAATATCACCCCTCCCCAAATGAGCAACATGCTTTGACTGCATTCTTCAATGTGCCTTTAAAATACCTAGAATTTAACAACATGCCTCAGGCACTCTTATTTGAAAAGTAGCTTTTATGTCCCTCTGTCAAGTTCTGGGGTGCAATTCAGACCAATGAGAGTTTATGTCACTGCTGCTAATAGAACCCTGAGTGCCCCAAAATGCTTCTGCTACTTGTGGCTCCCTGTCTGGGACATACACACAGCCAGCATACACTTTGTGTTTTGTATGCTGTACAGCTCTGATACAACCACTCTGAATCCAACATCCTGCCAGCAGTTATCACAGACACACTCTTGTCTTTACCAGACTTGGTTAATGTTAGCAGGTGACCCCAATATACCTTCAGTCCCGAACTTCCCCAGACCCATGTGCTCTGATATGTCCAGCCCTCTCCTGCAACATTCAGAGGACTAAGAAGATTTGTTTGCTCCTTTAGGAAGGCAAACCCCACCAGCTTGTCACATTAACTGGTGTTAACATTGACTTTAGTACAAACACAGTCCTGCTGGTTAGCTTAATAGGAAAACAAGTTTATTAACAAAAGAAGATAGGATTTTAAATGAGTTCAAGTGTAAGAGAGAAATCTAGAAATGGCCACAAGCAAATAAAAGTGAAAACACACATCTAAATATCTAATACGTAATCTAGCAAGGTTTGAGTCAAGGCTTCGTTCAAGATGGCTTTTCTCACCCAGTCTTCCAACAAGATGGTGACTGCCCCCTCCTCAGTCAGGATCTCCTCCAGAAGCCCAAAGGTGCCAGTTCCTTTGTCTTCTTTGGTGAAAGAGAGATCATTTGGGGTTCTCTGCCCCTTTCTTTTATAGTCCAGTGAACCTTTGACATAGATTCTTCTGAAGAATACCCCCCAAAGTGAAGTTCATTCAAGCTGTGAGGAAGGCATCATTGAGTTTGGTGGTGAAGGAAACTTCATGCTGTCTCTTCCCCCACTTGTGTTTGCCGAAATAAAATTGTTCTGTTTCCTGCCATCTCCCCCCATTCTGTCTTGATGGTCTTGTTTACTACTTATATGTAAACTGAGGTAAACCCACATTACTTTGTTAGGACGGGCCTATTTAACAACTTTTGTCTAGGCAGGGCTGTCTGGTTTTGAACAAGTAACATCATACAGGTGAATTCATAACGGTACATATAATGTTGCTACATGCGCATCATGATATTATTGACCAGTGAGTCATTACTTTTCAAATAATACTTCACAAGGTATATTTTATGGAAAGATAGGATGTGAATAGAAGGTGCTTTAGGTCATACCCTCTTACTTTTAAAAAGTATTATTTTGAAGAAACAAGATATTGACCAAACTGTTTGGTACTCACAACTCATAACCACTGGGCCAAAGTTTGTGAGTTTAGCTATGAGGAATTCCTTTTAGCATAATCCGCCTTTGCTCCCATCTTGCAGGGTAAATATT
Source organism: Platysternon megacephalum (assembly GCA_003942145.1). NCBI lineage: Eukaryota > Metazoa > Chordata > Testudines > Platysternidae > Platysternon > Platysternon megacephalum. The sequence continues at coordinate 1,387,503 of QXTE01000224.1, forward strand.
CTAATAGACAGTAGTAAGACAACTGACCAAGAAACAAAAGTTCCGTCTGACATGTTCAATATGTAACACCAGCCTGCCCCGCCCCCCCCCCCCCCGCAAGACAGAAGACTCCAAAGCAATGGTCAAAAACAGTTCAAGAAATAATGTAAACTGCACACCCACCAAGGGGATGAGGGGATGTGGTAATACAGGAGAAGAGAAAACCTAGGACCAAGGAATTACCAGAAAGTAGTTCATCCTTTTTTGACATTCCCTCTTTTCCTAATTTTGGATATTCAAATTTGAAAAATCTGGTCTGGGTGGTTGTTATGTTTAGAAATATTGTAAGATCAGGGCAGTCTATTACACACAGCTGGTCTCTCTCTTATGATGAGTTTCTTTAACAACTCCATGCCCTCTTTTGTTGGGAGAAATGTTTTGATTCTATGAACTCTTTGGCATATATTTTGAGATCTACATCGATCAAGGAAAATGGCATGAAATCAGTGTGGAGGAGGTTTAAAGGCAATGAGATTTTCAAGGTAGCATTCAAGGTGTGTGGAAATAAAGAGAATAGGCCAGAGAAAGAGCTAGGGGCCTGTGAAAGATAAATGTGTGTGGGATTACTTGTAAACCTCAACTGGGACATCATCATCCCTGGAAATCTTCTTCCTTGAATGAACCAATGATCAAAGCATGGACAAACCTGAATCCCTTCTCTCCTCAGGTGAGCGGCTACGGCTGCCAAGCACTTGGTGCTGCTGAAAGATCAAAGCGCCAGGTGCCAACCCCTTTTCTTCTGTGGGATTAGAAAACAATGTGGGTAAAACCTTTCCTTTTGAATTCCAGAGGCATTCTCAGTGCTTTCAGTGCTCGGAGCTTTAGAAGGGAAGTCACTATTGCTTTAACCGTCTCTCCGGAGAGGGGTCCCTGAAAAAGGATGAAGAAGGGGGGTAGAAAGTGATTGAAACTGAATAGGATATCCCACGTTTATAATTTCTAAGAGGTCTGAAGTAATTCAATACCGGGCCTCTTGAAAATAAAAAGGAAGCTGCAAAAACAGGGCAGAGGCAGGTGTAATAAAAAGTTTTAATTTTTTTAAAAGGCGTATGAGCGAAAAAGAGAAAAAATATTCTAACAACTCCACCTAAAATGTACACACACACACACGACCAGCAAAGTTGCATAGTGAGCAGAGAAGTGGACACTGCAGGGGTTCACTCTTACTGCCCATATAATCAATAGGAACTGAGGGATGGTTTGGTCCACTCTGCTATCTATGCCTTCCGGAGGGGCATTCCGGGTGCAGTCTTAGCCCCAATGGACACTGAGATTGCATGGTGAGATGGAAGAGAAGGAACTCAATCCAACATCACCACCAAGTGACTCTGAAAAAGAGCTGGGGGTCATGGTAGACAATCAGCTGAACATGAGCTCCCAATGTGATGCTGTGACTAAAAAGACTAATGTGATCCTGGGGAGCTAAACAGGGGAATCTCAAGTAGAAGAAGAGATTCTGTATTTGGCACTGATGCGACTGGGATAGGGTATAGTGCTGGTGCCCACCATTCAAGAAGGATGTTGAAGAGCCACGAGAATAATTAAAGGATTAGAAAACGTGTCTTATAGTGACGGACTCGATTTAGCTTAAAGAGAAGGTTAAGGGTCAACTTGATTACAGTGTACATGGGACACAAAGATTTTATAATGGGCTCGTCCATCTAGCCTAGAACGGTCTAACGGGATCCAAGGGCTGGTAGCTGAAGCTAGACAAATTCAGACTGGAAATGAGTAAATTCTTCAGTGAGGGTAATTAACCATTGGAACAATTTACCAAAGGTTGTGGTGGATTCTCTATCACTGACCATTTTTAAATCAAGATTGGATAATTTCTAAATGATCTGCTCTATGAATTATTTTAGGGACATTCTCTGGCCTGTGTTATACAGGAGGTCAGACTAGATGATCTCAACGGACCATTCTGGTCTTGGAATCTATGAATCTATTAAACAAATACATGTGACCGCATAGAGCAGTGCAGCCACTAATGACAAGTCTGTACTCTTTACAATGCAAAGTAAATATAACACAGTAAGCAATGACAGGAAACAAAGCAGGGGTGAACTAGGTATGGAACTATGTGGTTTAGAAAAGCAAAAGATGAGGTGGTGCTTAGCTGTGCTGTTTCTTGGTTCTTAAAAAAAAAGTAATCTAAAGTTGGAAGAGCCTAGCGTGAAGGGCAGGGTGGAGGTCAGTGATGGAACACCAAATTAAATAAGTAAATCGGGAGAGGGGTTTGAAGAAGCAGAATGAGACTGCCTGGTACACAGGGTTAGAGAGACTGTTCCAGCTACAGCTGAATGAATAACTGATTTTTTGGTCTGGTGACTGAACTGAAAAAGCAAAAAAGAAAAATTTGTTTTAAACTGAAACTGGATTGTGGGGATGTTTTTTTCTTGCCAAAACGAAAAACACAATTTTTTTTTGTTCTAGTCAAATGAAACTTTTCAAATGTGGATTCAAAATGATTTTTTTATTGCAATAAAATGTCATTTTGAAAATGGTGATTCAAAGCAAGATGTTGAAATAAAACATTTAGACATTGCGGAAAAAAATTTCAGCAGAAACTATTCAACCGGTTCAGCCGGAATTCATGAAGAAGTTCAGTATTCTGAAAAATGCATTTTTTGGCAAATTTACTATTAAAAAAACCTGCCCAGCCATAAGTAGTGCAATGAAGAAAGACTTGTGGGAGAATAAAACCACCAACATGAGCACCAAAGTGAGCTGATGTGGCAGACTTGTTGTGGTAACTGAGCCTAATTGTGAACTCAACTGTAAAAAGTAAAGTTCATAAAGTGTTACAATAACTGTCGATGGCAAAAGGTGCAAAAAGGAGAGACAGACAGACTGAACTAGTCTAAACAAAAAGGCCTCCTGATATAACTCAAGGACTGTGTTAAGATCATGCCTGGTAAACAAGAAAAGTGTGAGACTGGAAAGTAATCGACTAAAATTGGGGTATCGGAAATTAAGCCTAATTGGTGGATAAAATAATATTCTGCCCTTCACTCCCTACTTATGCCCTCAAAAGACAAGACTTTTTTTTGGGAAAACATAAAGATGGATGCAGATGCTGGCTGACTGGAAGACAAAAAACGGGGATGGAGCAAGCTTCACCCTGATGGCTGTTATCCCCACCATTCCCTGGAACCCCAGGCCTTCTTCATCCTAGCCCTAACTAGACCAGACAGAGGGGGAAAAATGACATCGACATCTTCACCAGCTCCAGCTCAGTCCTGAATGCTATCTGTCATGTCACAAAATCTAAATTCCCGGTTGTGTAGTTTTTCCCTTTCCCAATTTCTCTGTGTTCTTTCCTATCCCTCTCTTTTTAACTTCTGTTTAATACAAATCTGTCTTAGCTGGCCAAGACACTATTGTGCAACACCGCTGTAAGCCTGTGACCAAAAAGGCAGCTAAAAGCAATAACAAACAGTCCAACACTGTGTAGCGGGGGGGTTACCTGCTCCTGCCCTGCGGGGCTTGAAACAGCCCAGGAGAGGGCTATGGCTGGGGCAAGAAGCCTGGACTGATTGGGGAAAGTAGGCCCAGCTGGGGCCATGCCCCAATCAGGCCCAGCTGGCCCCTATGAGAGGCTGGGAGCCAGGGCCCACTAAGTCTCCCTCTGCTTGTAGAGGGAGAAGGGCCTGGCTGCAGGGACCTAAGCAAGAGAAAAAGTTAGTTGATTGGGAGCAGGGCTGGGGAAGGGCCAGGGGAGCTGGGAGCTCTGGCCTGGAAAGTCCAAGGCTGCAGGCCTGACTATAGGCCGAATAGGTGCAGGGTTGCAATGGGGCAGCCCAGGGGTAGGCAGAGGCAGCAGGTCCGAACCCCTTTGCCTGTGAGGAGTGGCTGATACTGCAGTCTGCCCCAATGAACGGAGGCTAGATGGAGACTGGGCAGTAGCCAAGACTGAGGTGAAGTGGGGATAGTGGGTGGGGGTTCCCCTGGGAGGGGGAGACCCAGAACTGTGGGGGTACTGCCAGGGAGCAGCCAGTAGCGGCGCCAGCTCTTCCGGCGCCCTAGGCAGCGGAAGGTCCCGCCCCCGAAATGCCGCCCCCAACAGTGGCGGCGGAAGGTCCCGCCCCCAAAATTGAACGGACGGACGGGGCGCCGGCGCCCCCAAAATAGCAGTGCCCTAGGCGACCGCCTAGGTCGCCTAATGGGTTGCGCTGGCCCTGGGAGCAGCACCCAGTTAAAGGGGCACCAGGGTCCTGGGAGAGACACGGGGGCCAGCAGTGGCGGCGAGACACCGGCCTGAAGAGGGCGCTCCAGAGGCTGGATGCTAATTCCCGAGGACAACCAGCAGGAGGCGCCGCCGGGTGAGTCTGCGGCCACTTACACACTGGTACAAGTTTGTCAGGTTTCAGGGTGGCTGTTAAGGCCACATGCTGTGCCTGTGTTTTTCCAGCAACGAGGTTGCAAGTGAGAATCAACACCAGAGACAGAAGCTGCATTTTCTCCCTTTGCTGTTCTTTTCTCTCCCCTCTTGTGGGTGTTTGTCTTGCTTTGTCGTCTAGGAAATGGAATAGGACTTTAATAACAGCAGTTTCAGCCCAGCTCAACTAACTTTTTCTCTTTTCTCCAAAAGAACAGTTATTGCCATCTTTAATACCACCTAAAGACTGCCAAACAAGGAGGTTTTTCCTTCTAAAAACTATCCACAGCAAAAGGGAAAGGGAACATGGGATATTGTCAAAATAAAAACCTTACTTAATACTTTATATTTCAAATGCTTTAACTGTTTTTTCCCTTTTTTCTGTATCTTTAATAAAAGATTAAAAACAATTTTTAATGGTGTTTGCCATGGTACTAAGCAGGTTAAGCTCTCTGTACACCAAACCCTGAACCTTCTTAAAACTGCTTAATGTTGGACAGTTTCAGGGTCCTGTTAACATCTTTTATTCTTTGGGCCCTTTATTCCAGCTAAATTAATACAACAGAGCTGAGGGCAGGAGACTACCAGGAAACTAGAGAAGAGATATAGGCAAAAAGGAACCATAAAAGGACACGAAATGGGGATGAGGCGTTTGAATGTGATGAGAAAGGAAATGGGAAGCCAATGAAGCATCTCAGGGGTAGGAGGGAGGCACTACTGGAGCAATAAGTGAGAAATATACTTCAACAGCAGCATAATACATAGACGTGAAGGACATCATCTGAGAATTGAAGAAGCCATTAAAGAAGATTGCAGTAGTTGAGGTGAGAGATGACTTAAATATAAACCAATGTTTTGGGAACAGGGACACAGTTGGGAGATATTATTAAAGTAAGTAGTAGCAGGATTAGGCAACAGTCTGCTCTAATGTCCTCTGCTCTCCTAGAATTCCCAGAGCAGCTGTAGCAACAAGGATGCAAGGCAGTCAGTCAGGCTCCTATACCCTCCTCTGTCTCTCACCCTACCCAGAGCACCAGGGGAACACCAGGTCTCAGTGGATGTTCCCACACACCCTTACCATGTAGCCCGCACTGACTACCAGCGTCAAGCTGCAGGGGTCTGAGCTTTAAACCCCACAGGAGTCCTGAAGAAGCCAAAGGACATCAGCACTGGTGGGTGTGCACATGTGTGTTTGAGAGTAAGATGAAGAGCTCGATTTTAGTCATGCTCAGCTGAAATTGGTGGCTGGACATCCAGAAGGAGAACTCAAAGAGAAGTGCAGATGTGGGGAAAAAGTGGGAGAGAGGCACATTTGGGAATTATCAGTGTAGAAAAAGTAACTGAAGCCATGAAAGCAAATGAGATTACCCAGGGTTAGAGTGCAAAAGAGGACAATATTAATAACAGAGCTCTGAAGTACTCCAATGAAGAGTTGAGGTAGGGTGGTCTCCCAAAGGTTGATAAGAAGGCTGGATGACAGTCAGTCAAGCACAGACCTGCAAAAGCCCTGGGAGGACAGGAATTAGTGGTATTGAAAGCAGCAGGAGAAGAGGATAAGGACAAATAAATAAAGACCGAAATGAGACCCTGGCACTCCCAATAGCAGATAATTAGTGACCTTTGTAAGAGAAATCTTGATGAAGTGCAGTGGACACAAGACAGACTGCAGAGTATCCAGGAAAGAGCTGGAAGAGAGGAAACAGAGGCAGCAATACACACTCAAGGACCTTGAAGGTGAAAGAGAGGGGAGTTGTTTGGGTGCTGTGCAGTAAAGTGACCCTATCTCCTTTTATTCTTTATCATTGAAGTTGGAAAAATAATTTCATTTTAGACAGTAACAGTTTTATGGATGTTTCAATGATAATGTGTGTGCAAGTACTTTGGGGCTCAGTGGAGAACCCCACCCCATTTTCTACACTAGAAAGAGTAAAATCCCATCATGTATTTAATTTCTATAGCATCTATGTAAAAGGTATTGTGTGGGCTACACTCTGCCATGGTTGCTGAGAAAACCACTTGGTGTTTGTGGGGTATAAAATTTTTTTAACAACATTTGAAATGTCATTATCCTAGTTGAGTATTGTTGGTCCCTAGGAGTAGAATTCCTGAAGGATGATCCAGGTTGTCCAGGACAGCAAGAACACAGCTATGGCCAGAGTTACCTTAATAAATCAACTAAAGGAAATTTAGTCTGATAGAAAAGACAGAATCACTCCCAACTGTCCTGGAAGGCTCCTTGGCTGTAGAAATCAGAGAATGATTTCTGCAATATAAGGGTCTACACTTATCTGAGATAAAATATGAATACTCTGTTTTGTTGTCTAATAGCTGGCATGTATAGCAACATCTTTCAGTCAAGGTTGTTTAAGCATTTGCATTTTAAATGCCCCTATTCTATACCGTACTAGGAGTGGCCCTTATTTCACTCAGTACACACCTTGTGTAACACAGAGGGTTCTACTGCTGTCTAACATTAATATCCACATTACAGAAGTTTTTCTTTTCTTTTTTTAAATCTAGGAAATTAAATTAAAAAAAGAAAAAATGTTAAAGCTGCAAAGTGGAGTACTCAGATGTCAGAAAATTCCAAAGTGAAAATTAACCAACATAAGCAACCCAGTGTGGATAAACCTCTGTTGCAAAAACTCTTGCTTAATAGAAAAGACTATCTAACCTAATTCTATCTACAGCATTGTATAGACTGAAGTCATGGTCCTGGCCTGATGCAAAATATGGTTAGAGAAATCCTACAGCCTGAAAAGTTAATTTCCACTTTGGATACTGGCCTTTGCACTAGCGGTTTCCGGGGATGTGGAGGGTGAAACTGATACAGCAGCTGATACAAGAAGTGTGCATTGAGTGGCGCCGTATGATGAGGTTTTTTTTTTCAATCTTCAATTTATAAAGAAATTCAGCTAAGACATTAAAAATATATTAAATTTCTGGATTCTTATTACAAACAAGGCATTCTTGTTTGTAATAAGCACTGGAATAAATTGCCTAGGGAGGTTGTGGAATCTCCATCATTGGAGATTTTTAAGAGCAGGTTAGACAAAAACCTGTCAGGGATGATCTAGATAATACTTAGTCCTGCCTTGAGTGCAGGGGACTGGACTAGAAGACCTCTTGAGGTCCCTTCCAATCCTAAAATTCTGTGGAGGCTACTTCCTTGTTCCTGATAGCAGCAACAGGACAAAACACAGCAGAAGATCTCTCTCCCAACCCCAGAATAAACAGTACTGTAGCTTGAAAGAGTTAAAAGGCTCTGCACAAACTCTGGAGTGTCTTTCTCTCTCCTCCTTCCTTTTAACAGTACCAGCACAGAGGGACGGATGCAGCCATCAGAAACCAATGACATCACACAACTTGTTACCACTCCTAAAAATATATAACCTGCAGAAATCTCACTACATTCAGAGCTAAATGGAAAAGTCCAACTCTTTGCCCACACTTTCCTGAAATAATATCCCCTACTCAGACCTATAACTTCTTTCTTTAAGTAAAGCTTGTGTGTGTGTGGATCTAATGCTAGATCAGGCAGTGGAAGAGCGGCTGCAGTCTCCGCTCCATTGCCAAGAGGAAGCGGGAGAGAACGAGACAGCTGAGCTGCTCAGTTTAGCTTGTGGAGGTATGGGAGGGGGCCTCCTACTGCTTTCTCAGTGTGTGTGTTGGGTGCATCTCATTGGTGGAGGGAGGTTCATCGAATCATAGAATATCAGGGTTGGAAGGGACCTCAGGAGGTCATCTAGTCCAACCCCCTGCTCAAAGCAGGACCAATCTCCAACTAAATCATCCCAGCCACGGCTTTGTCAAGCCTGACCGTAAAAACCTCTAAGGAAGGAGATTCCACAACCTCCCTAGGTAACCCATTCCAGTGCTTCACCACCCTCCTAGTGAAAAAGTTTTTCCTAATGTCCAACCTAAACCTCCCCCCACTGCAACTTGAGACCATTACTCCTTGTTCTGTCATCTGGTACCATTGAGAACAGTCCAGATCCATCCTCTTTGGAACCCCCTTTCAGGTAGTTGAAAGCAGCTATCAAATCTCCCCTCATTCTTCTCTTCTGCAGACTAAATAATCCCAGTTTCCTCAGCTTCTCCTCATAAATCATGTGCTCCAGCCCCCTAATCATTTTTGTTGCCCTCTGCTGGACTCTTTCCAATTTTTCCACATCCTTCTCACAGTGTGGGGCCCAAAACTGGACACAGTACTTCAGATGAGGCCTCACCAATGCCGAATAGAGGGGAATGATCATGTCCCTCGATCTGCTGGCAATGCTCCTATTGATACAGCCCAAAATGCCGTTAGCCTTCTTGGCAACAAGGGCACACAGTTGACTCATATCCAGCTTCTCGTCCACTGTAACCTCTAGGTCCTTTTCTGCAGAACTGCTGCCTAGCCACTCAGTCCCTAGTCTGTAGCAGTGCATGAGATTCTTCCGTCCTAAGTGCAGGACTCTGCACTTGTCCTTGTAGAACCTCATCAGATTTCTTTTGGCCCAATCCTCTAATTTGTCTAATGTGTCCTAACGTTCCAAATCCAGACACTGATAAGCAAAGGAAGAAAGTGCGTTTCAGAGCCCCAGTCTCCTCATTTGAGCATCATGTCTCCAGCCACCACCTGGTTATAGCTGGGGCTCTTAGCACAAACCTTGAACCCATATTATTGTAACTGCCAAAGTGTCAAACAAAGAAAGAGGTATTCTCTCAGACAAATAGGACCCAAAATTGTTTAAGGCTTTATAGATCAGAAAACACACCTTGAAATTTGCCAAGAAATCACCCTGCAGCTAGTGCAGATGATGGTAACTAAATCAGTAAATGAAACCTCACCTAATGAAACATCACCTAATAAAACAGGCTGCTGCATTCGGTGCTAGCAGCAATTTCCAAATCATATAATAAGATCAGATATAATTTCCTTTGGCTTTTTCTTCCAGCCTGTAAACACTCACTCAATGTTATCTGGATTGAGTTTCAGCAGCTAGCCATGCCACAATCTCTACTGGAGACAGGGTATGTCATTCTGACTAGATTTAAAGCTAGGTGCCATAAGAATAGTGAAAACACAGCAACCCACACCTCCTCACTAGCTCCCATCTCCCAACAACTTTATATATATATATATAGAGAGAGAGACAAGGAGTCGACAGAATTCTGCAGAAAGTCACATAAGAGTGTCTTTGGAAGAGATGACAAACTGCCTAATACTACTCTCTTTCTGAAAGAAAGGACTGGAGTCACTCAAAAGTGGCCGCTAAGCCCTGCCAGGGTCTTCAGGCATGTCAACACTACTGCATCAAAGGCAGATGTAAAATAATAAGCAGACTCCCGATCCTCATCCCACATTAGAAAAATCAATCAATACCAACAGTAAACCAAGGCCTAAAACAAAATAGGTTGTGCACAGTGACAAGAAGATGCTAGATATCTCTACAGCTTCCTACAACCATCTCAATAAATTTCACCAAATGTGAGAGGTTCAGGCTGGGGCAAAAGTTGGACAGATTATCTATGTCAAGAGATTGTTAGGCCCTTTTTCAAGAGACTAACCCCTCTGTAAGAGGGTAAGTACAGCATGGACAAAATGTTATTGTTATTACCATTTTTAAATTCTTGCCCTCCTTCACTGCTGATAAATTATATAAGACCATTGCTTGACCACACTTTGGTTCATTAGATCATGTTTTCTAGAACTTTAATAATGTTTGTTGCTCTTCTCTGGACCTTCTCCAATTTCTCCACATCTTTCCCGAAATGTGGCACCCAGAACTGCACACAATACTCCAGTTGAGGCCTAATCAGCATGGAGCGGAAGAATTATTTCTTGTGTCTTGCTTACAACACTAATACTCGTGTCTTGCTAATATGTTCCAGAATGATGTTTGCTTCTTTTTTTTTTTTTGCAACAGTGTTACGCTGTTTGACTCATATTTAGCTTGTGATCCACTATGCATCTGATTGTTCCTTCCTAAGTGGAGTACTTTGCATTTGTCCTTATTGAATTCGACCCTATTTACTTCAGATCATTTCTCCAGTTTGTCCAGATCATTCTGAATTTTAAACTTATCCTCCAATGCACTTGCAACCCCTCCCAGCTTGGTATTGTCCGCAAACTTTATAAGTGTATCTCTATACCATTTTCTAAATCACTGATGAAGATATTGAACAGAACTGGACCCAGAACTGATCCCTGCGGGACCCCACTCAATATGCCCTTCCAACTTGACTGTGAACCACTGATAACTACTCTCTGGGAATGGTTTTCCAATCAGTTATGCACCCACCTTATAGTAGCTCCATCTAAGCTATATTTCCCTAGTTTGTTTATGAGAAGGTCATACAAGACAGTATCAAAAACCTTACTAAAGTCAAGATATACCACATCTACTGCTTCCCCCCTATCCACAAGGTTTGTTATTCTGTCAAAGAAAGCTATTAGGTTGGTTTGACACAATTTTTTCTTGACAAATCCATGCTGACTGTTACTTATCACCTTATTATCTTCTAGGTGTTTGCAAATTGGTTGCTTAATTATTTGCTCCATTATCTTTCTGGGTATTGAAGTTAAGTTGACTGGTCTGCAATTCCCCGGGTTGTCCTTATTTCCCTTTTTATAGATGGGCACTATATTTGCCCTTTTCCAGTCCTCTGGAATCTCTCCCATCTTCCATGACTTTTCGAAGATAAGTTGAAGTATTTTTCCACTGGGAACAGATTCTACCACCACTCATACTGGATCTGAGTGATCTTGTCAACAAAATAACTTGAAACCCAGTTAAGTGAGAAAACTCCACTGACTAGAGTTTGGCCACTCTTGCTCTAAGGACGTTCTACCTGAGTTTGTCTGTAAAGCATAGGCTCAGGGACAAGCCTACTCTCGCAAAGCCTTTGCTCAGCAAAAAGCATCCTTACTGAAGTCAAATAACGTATTATATAGTGTTTGTGAAAACTACAAGAGTCAATTATTTAGATAAATAAATATTGATGTAATTTCAATGTAGCTAGTTCAGAGGTAGAACAGCAACACACTTATTTTCTCCTGGAAAGTAGAAGAGAACTACTCGGGGGGTTGTATTGTTTTGTCTGAGTGACTGCTGCTGGGAATTAGGTTACAGCAGTGACCTGAGGGATTTTCCTTGCCTCTTTCATATACCTCGTCAATAAAATATATGAAGATCCTTTTAAGTTTAGTTTCTCATTCCCTGCAGGGAATATTAATTGATACATAGCTTTGGACAAGTAGGAGAATGTGATTCACTGGAGACTCTTGTGTACTGGCAAAACATACTTCAACAAGAACAAAAGAAACAAATACATGATCAACTGATTTTCTGAGTGTGTCTGCATGTGCACATGCATACATTAGTTTACAAATATAAAGCTAGTGAACGGAAATCCCAATTTAGCTCAAATTTGAATGCTCTTTAGACTCAGGGTTTGTCTTTACAGGGGGCTTAGTCTGGTCTGAAAATGCCTCCATACACATGATCAATTCCTTAGAGTGCACTAACTCTGCATTTATTATGGGCTCTGGAGTTCTCGTTCAACTTGTACTAAGTCTGTTGTTTGTGTACATGAAGTGCTGCCATGCACTATTTTTGCAGTCCGCCAACTACTATCCCACAAACAGGGACATCGCTCGAAGAAGGGAAAGTTACTCACCTTGTGCAGTAACTGAGGTTCTTTAAGATGTGTGACCCTGTGGGTGCTCCACTACCCAGCCTCCTCCCCTCTACTTTGGAGTTCTCACAAGGTTCTCTGTGGTAGAGAAGGAACGGAGGGTGGGGTTAGCCGCATAGCGCTAGTTCACCACCACTGACGGTGTGAGATGGGGAGAGCGCACGTGGGGCCCAACTGGACACTGCTGTTGAAATTCTTCAACTAGAGGCGCAGGGGCACACAATTGCCTGAAGTGGAGCACCCACAGGGACATCACTTGAAGAAGAACTGTCTGTTTACCTGTGTGACCTCCACTACTCTGGGGTCAAGTTGACCAGATGACCCTTCTCCCGTTTAAAGCCTGGCACAGTGCCATTTACACCTAGATTCCAGTAGATCAGCATTATGGTAATATACTCCAGCAGCCTTTAGAACATCTGGGAGAAAGGGGCGACTACACCGGGTCATACTGAAAGGTGAACTGTCAGACTGGATAGAGGTTATTAGTGGAGTTCCTCAGGGATTGATTTTGGGACCAATCTGATTGAACATTTTCATTACTGACCTTGGCACAAAAAGTAAGAGTGCGCTAATAAAATTTGTGGATGACACAAAGTTGGGAGGTATTGCCAATATGGAGGAGGGCCGGAATATCATACAAGAAGATCTGGATGATCTTGTAAACTGGAGTAATAGAAATGGGATATAATTTAATAGTGCAAAGTCATGCATTTAGAGACTAACAACAAGAATTTTTGCTGTAAGCTGGGGCCTTATCAGTTGGAAGCAACAGAGGAGGAGAAAGACCTGGGTTCATTGGTTGATCACAGGATGACTAGGAGCCATGTGATGTGGCTATGAAAAAAGCTACTGCAGTCCTAGGATGCATCAGGTGAGGTATTTCCAGTAGAGCCTGGGAAGTATTAGCACCATTATACAAGGCACTGGTGAGACCTCTGTGACGGGTTGGATCACAGAAACCCCCTTGGGAGCTGCCGACTGATGTGCAAAGGCTACCTCTGTTTCTAGTCTCCCTGCCAGCTCAGTGGCTCCAGCACCCTGTCTTGCTGAAGCCAGACACACCCGTCTGCTCCAGACACAGACCCAGGGTCTGAATCACCTGTCCCAAAGCTGCAGGTTTACCTGAAAACAGCTCACAGAAGTCTGCTTGCCCTTAGCACTCAGATGCCCAATTCCCAATGGGGTCTAAACCCAAATAAATCCGTTTTACCCTGTATAAAGCTTATACAGGGTAAACTCATAAATTGTTCGCCCTCTATAACACTGATAGAGAGATATGCACAGCTGTTTGCTCCCCCAGGTATTAATACATACTCTGAGTTAATTAATAAGTAGAAAGTGATTTTATTAAA